>OMNW01009351.1:0-44844 GCA_900303245.1 Selene dorsalis
GAACTGGTTCAAGAGTAACTGGCACATTAATGGAAACACAGAAGTGGTCAGAAAGGCCTATGGAAATTTGGTGTGTCCCCATGATTGCATGTGGTGACAGGATTCCTAAAAAGTATTTTTGTCTTTGAGATCATCAGCGTAAATGCTGAAATCACCAGTTATGACATCCAACCATTCATCAGCTTTACCGCTTGTCTGTGCAGGGTTGCGGTGGAGCTGAAGCCAATTCCAGTTTAGGAAGAGGGGGTGGGGGGTTGTTCAGGGTAGAAGCTGGACAGGTTTTGTGGTTAGTTAACATCAACTTCAACAAAAATCAAAGTAATAGCTCAGTAATGAACTCCCACATTATTGTTCACCAATATTGCTGAACACCATCTGTACCCTACACATGTAATGCTGTCATAACATGGACATTAACTGCTGAAAAGCTGAGAGATTTTTCTGTTGAGTGTGAGAGCAGTATGATAATCAAGGCTTCATTCACAAGTTGCCATTTTCTTTACTTTCAGCCTCCTTTTACACTTCCTTACTTTGTCACTGGATAACCTATAGTTACATGGGAAGACTGCATTCACCCTAAAATGAGTGTGTGATTGTGACATTTATCATGTGGGGTGATAAATTTAAAGTAATGTGGCAATATGTCAAGTTGAAGTTCCTCATTGCTCCCCATTGTATTGTTGTTATTGTTTCAAGAGCCAGTGCCAGTAATATTAGCTCTACTAAGTAAGAGCTGAAGTAATGTCATATGACTTACTCAAAGTGATTCATGTATTAGCCTACTTGAGAGGGTTTGTAGAACCCAGACAGAGGCAACAAATCAGCAGATGCCATAAAAGTTTTTTTTTTTTTTAAATAATACAATTGAAAAACCTCTCTGGATGGTGAGGTCATGGGTCAAAACTGAGTAGCAAACCAAATAGGTGCAAAACACAGACAAAACTTGGGAACATAATTAAATGATAAATGACAAATCTCTGTTTGGCAACAGGACAGAGGCACGTGGAAACACTGGGGAAACACAGCAGACAAGGTGACAAAGAGAAGTGGGTGCAGGGACTAAACACACAAAGCAGTCAGGGTCACATGGATATGGGTGAAGCACAATGCTTGAGGTGGGCAGTTACAAAGATGAGAGAGACAGCAAGTGAAACCAACATAAGAAATACAAGGTGCGTAAGTAAGAGTCCACACAAGTAGCTGATCAAAACAAGATGGTGATATTTTTTTTGGGTGCATGTCTTTGACGTTTTGTTGTTCACAGTATTATGATAGATTTAAAACTATCAAAAAAATAATAATATAAAACCATGTGAATTTATCGTTTCACACAACATTTTATTCTTTTGCCTTTTAAGCAATAGAAATAAATGATAGAACATTTTTTGTTTGCCAGACATGCTAAGCTAGCTAGCTAATATGAACAATCCCATAGTGGCTGAACCACTGGTGATTTTTCATTTATTTTCCATAATAATATTAATAAAGTTGTAATATGTCATTACATAAAGTATGTCTTCTGTGAAGCCCTTTAAAATTCAAACAGGTGATGAATAGCAAGGATCATTTAGGAACATGGAAGTTCATTAGTTAAGACAGGGATGGGCAACTCATGGCGGCGGCCCTTTGTGGAATGAGTTGCCCATCCCTGAGTTAAGATAATGCGGTGCCTAAGGAAAGAACACCACAAGAATAGTGAACATTTTCAAAATACAGTATACTTTGATGTTTTTGCCGTTTATATTTCTAAATAGTGTGGTTTTAAGTGTGTTTGTTTTTCTCTATTGTCCCCATCCACAGTAGACCTGTGTTGGTTCTTCTTTCCTCTTCTCAGTACTGGGAGCACTGGATGGCCAGTGTATCACCACTGCAGGTGGTACACCTGCATGGATAAATAACTTCATGTCAGATAACCTGAACTATCACTTTAAATTCTTGGCACAATAGCATTAGTGCTGTAAAGGTGCTCATGTTGCATGTGATTGATAAGTATTCACTAGTGTTGGGAGCTATTAGTGAAATACATGTAATTAAACTGTAGCTGATCTATTTTTTGTTTGTTTTTTATTATTATTATTATTATTCATACAGTTAATTACTGAATTTTTAAGAATGTTATTTTACCATTGCCTACTAGAATTAAAAATAAAATAAAATAAAAATAATAAAGGAAATAAACATAAGATATAAAGTTTTTTTTTTCATGTGGCCCCAATCGTCCTCAATACCTGAACCCCTGAACAACCCCACTCACTTTTCCTCTCACCCTGCAGCTAATGTCATGACCAGACAGTGCACACTGTCACTTGACCCGTATGCGGCTCATACAAAGAGAGTGTGTTGCTCAGCAGCCATGCAGTCACAACGTTGTCATCTACCCCTCCAAACCCGATCACCATGACCATTAAGAATGTATTGTTTAGTGAAAGTTGATATTTCTTGCACGTTCCCAGGAGTAGTGTGGATTTAGAGTTTTGTGTTTTATGAACTGTAAACAATTTTTTTAGTCATCCCACTCAGGTGTCTGGCTGTTTGTCGTGTTAGTCCAGTTTTGATCTAATCCTATTTTCCACAAAGAAGTTTCAACTGTTTCATTTCTAAATTTCTTCAGTCGATCAGACTCGTTTTCTGTTAAGCACACAGGGTTAGGTTTGGTGACCTGCTAAGCTGTTTTCAAAGTGGCTTCTCCGTTCAGCCATTCAGCTGTTAATAAGAGAAAAACTCCAAACACTCTCTTGAGCTAACTCCCTCTCTCTCTCTCTCTTTCTCTCTCTCAAACTCTGAACAGTGCGATTGATCGGAGGGAAAAAAACGCTCACTGCTCGAAAAAAACACGCAACACACACAAACACACACGCACACACACCCTGCTCTCCCATTGGCTGCAGAGTGTCTCTGTGCGGTCAGGTGGAGTCGTGCGTCTTGATGGCGCACGGAGCCTCCACAGCATTAAAGCGCCTGCTCTGCTGCTGCCGCCGCTGCAGGTCTGTCACTGCTCGACTCGGACTCATCGGGTGAAGAGATGGCAAACTCCGAGAGACACACCACCGCAATTTCACACGTCTACAGAGGAACGTTTATCCACTCGACTCATGAGACAGCGGTGGAGGTCTTGGAAGATGCGCTCCTAGGGGTGGACACACAGGGAAAGGTTTGTCAAACGAGGCTTTTTATGAGTTGGGAGTATTAATAAATCTATTACTTATGGTTTAGAAAAACACTAATCGTTTTTATATAAAGAATAAAATGATACTATCCCCCTGTATCTGTACAGTTTGTTACACTATAACACTATAGTCTGTGTTTTCCAAATGGAAATCTGTAACCTACACCTACAGTGGGGTGTTGCTGAGCAACTAATTTGGCCAACTAAGCTCAGACATAAAAACATAATAATGCCATTCTGAAATAACCAATTCATACACATACTCAAGTGGAGGCAGAATATTACGCTCTCTCAAGCTCTGTATTAAAATTAATGAAAAGGACAAGTGGACATTGTGAAAGTCGTATTAGGCTGATTATAATAAGGTGGTTCTAGTGGACATCAGAGGCATATAAAAGGAGATGATTACTGGATTACACAAGGAACATTTTTCTGTTTTTACAGAAGGTACTGGCGATTGTTGTGATGTGAGTTCCTCAGATTTTTAGTTGGTTTGTCATTTGTTCCTCAGGCTTTTCTTCTCACAGCGCACAGTGTCTGGAAGCCAAAAAGATCCCAATGTTTAAGACTTCATGGCTTTACATGCAAGATACATTTTTTAATAATTTTTTGATCATATTTTATTCAAATAACTTGCTGCTGATTTCCATTTTGACTTCAGATTGCTTTCATTGGAAAAGGCGATAAGTTGGATAAACTGTCAGAAAAGTTTGGATTCGGTCCATCTGAGGTTATTCAACTGGAACAACAGTAAGTGGAACATTAAAGCAGACTGGGATACACAGATGTGCCGTAGTACTTTACAGGACGTAGTGAAAGGAAATGACTTCTGTATAGGAGAGAGTAACACTGTCACTGAGGAGTTCACTCATGATTTTCATGCCTGCTCCTGTCTAGTGAGTTCTTCATGCCAGGAATGGTGGACACCCACATTCATGCATCCCAGTACAGCTACGCTGGCACAGCCCTGGACATGCCCCTACTGCAGTGGCTCAACACCTACACCTTTCCTGTGGAGTCCCACTTCAAAGACTTGGAGTTTGCTAAAAGGGTCTACACCCATGTAGTGGTGAGTTTGCTGGTATTATGAAATACGTGTCTATCAGAGTCAGTATAGTCACATCCAGGAAGAGCAGAGCATTAGCACAAGCCAAATCTCATTCCTGTGCCTCTTCATATAGATCAATATAAAGAGTGTGATGGATGGTGGGTGCGGTTGATGTGAACAGTTTAGTGGCTTAACAACATATAGAAAAGGACAACAATGTCATAGGCTTAATCCTGTAATACAACTCCTGTGTTTAACAGAAAAGGACCCTGAGAAATGGAACAACCACTGCATGTTACTTTGCCACCATACATACAGATGCCTCTCTCCTATTGGGCCAGATTGCAAGTAAGATGTACAACAGTCAACAAACACACACATACACTCACGTTTTGACCTAAATCTTTTTCTTTTTTAACCACCTGCCCTCTTCTCTGTTTTCTATCCTACTTTGTAACTGGTAAAATGTGGGCACATGATGTGATATATTGTTAGTGTGAGCTTATGAAGAGCAGGGGCACAAATGTGATGATGCATTTTGTTTAAATTTAAACTCACTGACTCCATAAAAACTAGTTAGTATTAGGGTTTAATTGTTGAACTGACAAGTAGTGAATCAGTAAGCTGATATGTTGTGACACCTATTGTAGAAATGCATTTCACGAGTTCACCTTTATGCCTTCTTCTTATCATCCTCATTTCATGTTATGCAATCCTCAACCTAAGCACACACACATGCGCGCGCGTGCACACACACACACACGCACACACGCACACACACGTACTCACACAATCAAGTTCATTAAACCCTCACCTTTGTCCTGTTCTGACCAGCTGTTTTCCCTTGTTAAATGTTGATATTTAACAAAACCAAACGTCTGTAGGTGCATTTGCATGTTTTGAGAACGATCCATACATGCTTTACATCTTCTTCTGTATATTTAAATTTTGAAGGAATACATATAATATACAATTATTTAATATATAGATGTCAAAATTCAATCTATTTTTTCTGGCAAGAATGTTGTGAGGTCTCAAGTTCAAGGTCCCAGTGATATCTGATATAACTGCACATTTTCTGCCTGACTTGAAGTGTTTGGTCACAGTAGCACAAAGCTCTCTCACAGTCCCAGACCGGCTGCTGATCATCTGAAACTTGTTGAAGCAGAGTCTTTTTTAATGGGTGGGTGTTACCCCTCAAAGGGCTTCTTCTCCCAACATGCTATTAGTGCAGGGACTCTGCTATATTGATAGATGTCAAACAAAATTACCAATGATTTACACTGACTACATATAAATAATCTGGTGTTGTCATTCACTGGTATTTTCCCGTCCACCTGCACGCCACTACAGGTGAATGTAGACATTTTGGCCTAGATCTTTCTCACAGTATACATTAGTCACATTTGATCAGCTCCTAGATCTGCTGTAGACACAGTGCCTGATGTGTAGATAAGTAAAGAAGAGGGCTGAGTTGATATGGTGAGTATACAGTTTTACAATTCTGCATGGCTATAGCATTCTGTCCATAGTCATATGATACACATTTTGCCTGTCATAGCTTCGGTGAGACATCAGGCAAAATTTCATGCTACACAATTGCCTTTGCTTTATTTGTACAATTTGTCACACATTATTACATCACAAATCACAAATGAGCAGTTGGTTTAGTTAGAGACACATGTGAATATATCTGTGTTCTGGTTCTGACACTCACAAGACAGTAAGGACTCATGGTGAGGCGCCATACAAGGATGCAGAGCAGAACACATGATCAGTTTGTATTGTTCCCCAATCTCCCATGTGTACTTATACACAAAGAACCAGAGAAAGCGAATCCTTAACTGCACGGATGAAAGATAGTTCTGAGATGATGATTTCAGTTACAGTGTTTTCTCTATGTGTGTCTTGTGCAATAGTCTGTGTGCACACATTTCGGTAGGTAATTGCAGGTAATGCCAAAATATGTATACTATGTGTGTAGGCCTCAAAGTCTTTGTGATAAAGGGTTGTGTGAGACAGCAGGATTTGCCTTTGACATGTGATGGAAAGTTGTGAGCGTGGGAAAAACACTGAAAAGTTAGTATAAAATTATGTCAGTAGGAACTTGTTAACAATAATTATGCCTCACATGGATGAGAGAAATATTCATATTTATAATAGTATAGTGCTTCACACGAAAAGACATGATGAGCTTAAAAATGTGTTCGAAGCATTGATGTAAAATTAAAGAAAATAAAAAACATTAATGTAAAATGATAAATGATAATATATATTCTAAATTATTGATGTATTGTAAGTGATTACAAATGAGGCAAAAGTTCAGATACTTCGTGAGCAATAAGCTGAAGTCTCTGCGTGGAGTCATTTTACTGATAAATACTCATATCTCCAGTCACTATAAGCTTATCATATCTAGTAACATCCAGTGACATCAGCTCTGATAAGTCCTGCAGAATCAGTAATCATAAGCACTGATAATTCTGCTTTGATTTTCAGAGCTTGATGTTCAAATAATGTAAAATCACCCATGTCAGTGTCATTGTACAAAAACTGTCAAGCCTCATCAATGTTGCTACACCGGTGGTTCTATTTAGCCAGGTCTCAATGTCATTAAACTCTTCTTCAGTTATCATTAACCATGAAGGATTTCTTACCCAACAATCTTACATTCAAAACTCATTATGAAAGGAAGAGACACTGTTTATGGCTGAAAACCTTTCTGGGATGCCTTGTTCACATTTTACATATCATGGTATCACGGTCATGATGTCACCTGTTGTGCATTATATTCCTATACTCACAATGTGCCATGTAAATAAAGATGCAACCTGTTGCCCAGTAGCAGCAAATCAGTTGTGAGCTCAGACACTTGTATTTTTCTTGCAGATGACCTTGGACAGCGTGCCTTGGTGGGAAAGGTGTGTATGGACAGAAACAACTTTGTGAAGCATTACAAAGAGACCAGTCAGGAGTCTCAAGAGGAGACCTGTCGGTGGGTATTCAGTTCAGTTCAATTCAATTCAATTCAATTCAATTCAATTCAATTCAATTCAATTCAATTCAATTCAATTCAATTCAATTCAATTCAATTCAATTCAATTCAATTCAATTCAATTCAATTCATTTCAATTCAATTCAATTCAAATAACCACCTATTACATTACACTGTATTGCAGATCTTATGTGCTAGAAGTCCTTTGTGTGTTTCTAGAATCTTATGTATGCATTTACATAACACTGATAATGGTTACACTTAAGTTATTGAGTGTGTTAGAGAAGGGGCAGTTTTTAAGTGTGCAAAGCTGGGAGAATATTTGACAGGTACAGAGCAACAGATGTGCCATGGATAATGTAAGGTTGAGAGTATGTAGGTCAGAGGGGATCCTCAGGTAATTTGTCATGTCCCAGAGGGAGGAACGTGTCAACACAGTTGTTGTGGCTCCTGTAGTTTTTGTATTGGCATTGACTTGATTTGTAGATGGTCTTTCATTTGACACTTTTCAATAGCAATAGCACTGAAATACATTTATACACATCACAGAGAATATGCACAAGTGATATTTGCTACACACCTTTGCTCCTTTTTTTTAAACCATGAAGTTCCCCAACTAAATTATCACTCTTTTGCTCCTTCAAGGTTCATTGCAGAGCTCTTAAACAAAAAGGTAAGATTCTGTAACACAGTGAGGATTCAAAGATGTAAGAAAAAAAAAAAAAGAATCATACATGTGCATTGTTTATATTGTCCTCTGTTGCTCCTCTATCTTACCTGTGTCTCTGTTTTCTTCCTTTTTTGGGGGCGGGGCCAGTACCCCCTGGTGAAGCCAGTCGTGACTCCCCGCTTTGCTCCATCCTGCACAGGAGCCTTGCTAGGACAACTTGGAGCAATTGCCAAGAATAACAACTTGCACATTCAGGTGAGCTCACTGTGGCAACCGAACCAGGCAATGTCCACAGGGAACTGTTGCCATAGAGATCATTCAGTGCTGGAACTGTTGGGGTTTGAACAATCAAATAAGTGCACACATGCAATTTTCAAAGGCAAAAGCACACTGACGCAGGAGAATGAAGTATAGTAAGCAATGTTATTATACTGTCACTGCACTCAGGCTCCTTCACTTTAAACGCTCCTCTTGAAGAAGCTGTCTAATGTGTGACATTGGTTTGTCCTTTTCAGAGTCACATCAGTGAAAACAATGAGGAGGTGAAGCTTGTAAAGGAGCTGTTTCCTGACTCAGAGTCTTATACAGACATCTATCATAAATACAACCTGATGACTGACAAGGTGAGCACACAATCACATCCCTACACAGTTACACAAAAATGTATATATATGAAAGTTGATATGCTGACTCTGGCCTTGGTTGATTTTATAATAATTCACAGACTGTAATGGCTCACGGCTGCTACCTCAGTGATAAAGAATTGGATCTGTTCAGAGAGACAGGAGCCTCTTTGTCTCACTGCCCCAATTCTAACATCTCGTAAGTTTCTCATAGTTTCTTACATTTTGATGTGACCATGACCAAGGATGATTCACATAACACAGATTTCATGATAAAATAGCACAGGATAAGATGGCATTATAAACTCTTGAATGAGAAAAAGATTAGACTTTTGTTTTGTTCTTATCGATGTGCTGAAATTTGGTCGTAGCAGTAAAATAAAATGTTGAGTTTCAACCTTAAAACAATTGTCCCTGAATCGATCACTTGCTTCACTGTATTGATCATTTCTCTCTCTACACCTACACAGGTTGTGCAGTGGACTGTTAGATGTCCGCAACGTCCTGAACCACAAAGTGAAGTTGGGGCTGGGAACAGGTAGGAGCAGAGCAACTGCATGTGACATTTTCTACTGCCAGGCCACTGTATAAACTACCCTGTAAACAGTCATCTTATGTTTAGCTTTGTTTTGGAGACTCAGTGTTACTACACACAGGCCTGCATGGAAGCTGGAGGCAGGGAGAGCAGTGTGCATTGTATCAGTGACATAGATTTGTAATGTTATGGTATACATCATCTAGCTACAGCCGTCATTTAGTCAGCTGAGAGTTCTGACACAGTGATCAGCTGACCATCAGCTGATCACTTTTTTTTAGCTGGTTTCAACATCCATCTCAAAGAATGATGAGTATGTCTCGCCTTCATGGTGAATAAATTCTAGACATCTGAAATGAATATGCTGCTTTTTATATCGTCAGTACAAATGTGTGAATGTTTGTGTTTATGTCTTGTGGCTCAGATGTGGCGGGGGGCTATTCAGCCTCTATGCTGGATGCCGTGAGGAGAACTCTGGACACATCCAAAGTCTTGACCATCCAGGACCCAGATCATGACACGCTTAACTTTGAGGAGGTGTTCAGACTTGCCACACTGGGAGGCAGCCAAGGTAACACACAAACCAACACTTCTAGCATCATGTGATGTGTAATTATGTAATAATCAGCATGTAATTATTCATGCTGAAGTGTCTTTGATCATTCACTCTGTGTCAAGAGAGCTACAGTAGAAATGCCTGCAATGCCTTTAAGACACCAGTAGCTGTGGGAATATCGATGACTGATTGCGATTTCACAGGAAGGCAGAGGGTACAACACTTTCTTTCACTACATTTTTTGTCCACAGCTTTGTCCCTGGATGACCAAACAGGGAATTTTGAAGTGGGCAAAGACTTTGATGCCCTGAGAGTGAATGTAGCTGCTCCTGGAGCACCCATTGACTTGATGCAGAATGAGGCGCCTAAGGTTGGTTGCTGGCACAAACAAAACACATTTCTGCACAAATTCATAAACTAGAAATATGTAATTTCACTGTAATATTTCTTATTATTCATTTAAAATTTCAGATTCTATTGGAGAAGTTCTTAAATTTGGGTGAGTGTCCATTTAAGTTTATTTGAACCTAACTTTTAAGACTCTTGTACCACTCACTACTACCTTTTTGCTTGTCTCTCTTTTCCTCTGTTACAGGTGATGATCGTAACATAGTGCAGGTGTTTGTGGCTGGGAGGAATGTGGTGCCATTCACCAAGACAGCAGAATAAACTCTTTGACCCTCCTCACATGTATCTCACCTATCCCAAACCTAAAACACATCTGTATTTACAACATACAGCAGATGTACCACTAGAATCAGCTGGAAATGCCATATGACTGCATGAACCAGGTTACTGTGTTACTGTAGAGTAATTAAAAAATGAAGTACCATGATGAATATTTTATTGTTAAATCCAGACAGTAGAATAATAGACGTGCTATTTATGAGGTCCACTGATAGTCGCACAAAATTTTGGTCGAATTCAAACTGTTCCTTAAGGCTTACAAAATAATTTATATTTTCTGTATAATTTCTAATTTCTATGTCTGTTGTGTCATGTCTTTTACTGTACACTCCACTGAAATTGATTCAGTCCTGTGTTTAAAATAACATAAGCACATGAGCACATTTGAGGTTGTTCTTTTTTTTTTTTTTGAAGAGCACAGTGTGGCCTTCTGATTGCAGAGTGCAACGTGGTGAGACTAACTTGTTTGTCATTAATTTTATGATCCTGCTTTTACTCAGTGTAAAAAATAATTAACTTGGTGCCTTATTGGAATTAATTACTAGTATTGTTAACTTAAGATTTCCCCATTCATTCCACTTTGAATGGTTTTGCCTAGAGATGCTTGAGTGCTGCCTAGATGAAATATACTTATGTATTTATATTACCATTGTAAGGTTGTCTTAAGATTGTTAAGAAATGAAGGGAAACGAAGTGGACTGATTTCCGTGTATGTATTTATCTTCATAAACAAGATTACATTTCAGACAAGATCACTAGTTTTTTATTCAAATATAGAAATTGTTATCACAAAATATTACTCAATAATAGGCTGATTTTATGTTAAAAATGCGATGTATCACAATGGAGGTTGAAATAAAAAATAAAAAAAAGAAAGCAATTTTTACCACGTTTTTCTCTCATCTGTAATTAATTTCCCAACATTTATTGTTTGGTGATCATAACCCAAAATGGAGGTAAAAAGTATGGTAGTACCCAGTGACCCTTCCAGCCCACTGACTACAGTTCACAGCTCCATTTATAGACCGTGTTCTCCATCTGGGTGAGACAGTTCAGAGGGAGAGAAAGCAGAAGAGAGACACGTGGATGGCTATTGTCATGTCCTACTAACAACAAGGCTGCTGCCTCACCCAGGCTGCACTTCAGGCAGACCACTACAAATACACTACATGCACACAGAAGAAGAGCTCACTTTAAACGTCACGACCACTAGAGGGGGGCATTGTACGGCACTTGCCCCACATTCATAAGCTTCTTTTCTGCTGATCACAAACCTGATGAAAAAACGCTCTTTTATCAGTTTGCATGGCGACTTTTCACATTATCCTGAGTGGTTTGATCATTAAATTATCATATCATCACCATTAAACAGCTTTTTTAATGAACATAGCTTGCTCTAAGAGTCCTGAGCCATTTTGCCCTAAATTTGATTTTTTCAGGGAGCCATTACCAGTCAGGCGGTTTACTGCCGCACCACCAATAAAACTGACATTATGTACATATCTGTGGTGGATGTAGGGTCCAGACCTCGGCTGGAGCTCGAACATATCTCTTGAATCCCACAGCAGCCAAAACGGAACTTGTTCCTGTGAGACGAAACGCAGGGATAAGTTCCCCATGACGCCACAGTGCGGAAGTGTCGAAAAGTTGGACCAAAGCAAAGGCTGTGTTTATTTTCAAGGTGTGCTGCTCCCAGCACGACCAGAGCCGACAGGTAAGGTGTCAATGCAAAAATAAATGACTATTCTATAGGTTATATCAAGTAATTCCTTCTTTATGTTAATATTACAATTGAAGCTAAGCTTCAGCAGTGTCCAGCACAGTTTACTGATTTAATTAGCATGGTAACAACCCATTCTAGTGTCTGGTTTAAGTTATTGTATTGGTCTCTCTTACATGTAACAGAAACTCAACAATAAAGTCTTTTAGTCAGTGAAAATAACTGAATAAAGATGGCAAATAAAGAAAGGTCAAATAGTAAAAAGTAGTCTATGTTATGGTGTAACCTGTTGATCATGTTATCATTGACCAGCAGCCACTGCCACGCTGCTATGCCTCTGTTCCGGGTGTTGGGGGACCGTGGTGGTGGGCCAAAGGCTCGGAGGGTGGTGAAGAAAAAGCAGTGGACTGGGAGATGCAGGAAGACAAATGAAGATGGCTCTGTGCCTTCCTTGACGCAGCTGTGTTTGCTAAGCCTTGCTGACAACATGAAGGACGTGTGGGTGAAAGACTATGCTGACAACTATCTGGATCAGTATTCGTTCAGATACATCATGGGGCCTTTCAACTTACTGCGTGAGTGTTTGTGTTTGCTGTTAACAGTCACATCTATGTTACTGTAATTAGTAACAATGAGTGTGTCATAAATGAATTTGTTATTCTCTTGGAGACGACTTAACCATGTGTCGCACACCAGTTTACTGTATCAGCAGAATGACTGATATAGTGTTTGCCTGCGAGGGGAAATGAGAATTTTTCACTATCACGCACAGTGACTCAGAGATTATGAGAATGGTCATGAGGGGTTCAGCTGTTTTTTCCCCCCTAAACTTACTTCCTCTTGTGTCTTTTAAAACTTCCCTCTGACCACAGATCAAGTCATGTACAGAGTGGCTGATCCAGAAACAGTATCTCCACAGTATCAGTTTGTCTTTCTGTCTGTCACCCTCCTTGTAGCAGGTAGACTGGTTGAAGAGCTCACTGGGCTGCTGTGCACCAGAAAGCAACTGTCCCGAGCAGCTCTGCACCTCCTGCTGGTCCCTCAGATCCGTGGCCTGTCTCTGGATATGTGTCCTGGTCTGATCACCCCTGCCCTCTGTAGTCACATTACTGCACGTTGCCAGGTCAGATAAAAGATGCTCTCCGTATCTCTTCTAGAGTTTGCATTTCAAAAACAGGACCGGCATGTCTTATTGACAGAGAGAAATATTTTCACTCTTATGTTGTGGACTTGATGATTTAAATCTTGTCATTGTTTTATTTTCCTAATGTGGAATGAGGCCACATTTATATCATGCAAATCTTAGATGGTTCCCTCCTGTTTTAAACATTTAGCATACAATGTGAATGTCACTTTTTTGTTTGGTTTTACAAAATATAATTTTGTGTTATACAGGGTACAGAGCAAAAACAAATGATAGATCTTAGCTTCCGAACTACTACACTGGAATGCATACAAGTACACCCTATTTATAGATTTGAAGACAGGAAGATAGCTTTTCATCGTCATATGTAGGATGTGCCTTTATATTACGTCCTTTTTGTCTTAGGGTCTGTGGAGTCTGGATCTATCTGGAGCCCAACAGCTGTCCTCAAAAGTCCTGTCTGAGACTCTCGGCTGTCTGCCTGCCCTCCGCTCACTCTCCCTGGCTGCTGTGCACTGTGACAGAAGTGTGGTCAGGACGATAGCCCAACGCTGTCGTCTCCTGCGCCATCTCGATGTATCTCGCTGTCATTTCCTTTCTCCCGCTGCACTCCTTCCCCTTGGAGGTGGGGATTTCTGCTCCTCTTCTGCCAGTCCTTCTAGGTCATCTTTTCGCTGTAACTCTACATCTCAGTCTCCAAGTTCCTCTTTCACCTCTGACCCCAACTCCTCCTTTTCTGCACCCCTGTCTCCTCTCCCCCTCCGCAGTCTTCTGGCTCTGGATATTGGGTTTGGGGAACAAGAGGGAGACCGTGTGGCAGCAGCTGCCTACCTACTCCTCTCCCTGCAGGAACTGGAGAGAGTGGCCATGGAGGGCATCACACAGGCCTGTGCTCTCATTGAACACAGAGAATTTAGCCAGACTGATGAGTTCACTAACAGAGAAGGAGTACCCAGTATGAATGAGGTGTGGAGGGAGCTGAGGCACAGGCAAGGCACGGATAGAGAGTGGAGAGATGGAACAGCAGCAGTAGATGAGGACCATGAGGATGAAGAGGAGGAGGAGGAGGAGGGGGCAGAGAGGATGTTATGGGAAGCATGTGAAGATGAGAGTGAGGAAGATACAAGTAGAGAAGAAGAACCCTGTTGTTCTCTGAACCAAACAGAGGAAAAAGCGAGAGGTTTGTCACAGTCTGGTGATGAACACTTGATCCTGCGTCTAAAGGACATCAAGGGATTAACTTGTGACTTCTTGGACAGTGTAAGCCGTTTATGTCCGGACATCTATTCTATATCTGTGAATGCTGATGACCAGGAGCACATTAGAGGAAGAAGCCAGGGGTCTTTATTAGCTGCAGGTCTCCAGTCCTGGTCAGGCCAGCTACAGAGCCTCTCAGTGCACTTCTTGGGTCGTCTGGGAGATCTGCTTCCTGCTTTGCAAGTTGCAGGCTCATCTCTGGTCTCTCTCAGTCTGGAGGGGGTGAAAACCAGCCCTCACACTCCTCTGTTGGAGGCCATCAAAGCCTGTCCCAGACTCAGAAACCTTCTCATATCTGCTGAGCCTCCCACCATGCTACAAGAGGAAGAAGACCAGGTGGATGTGCGGGACGATCGGGATTTTCCACGGCTGCCTGACCTGAGCTCTCTCACACTCAAGTATGGCTGCTGTTACACTCAGTAGTACACAAGGAACTGTTGATTTACAGCTTGATCCTGATAAGACTGCACATGCTTTTGACACAGCTTTGATTTGCCTTGTAAGGGAACTGATGACATGAGAAAAAGAGTTTGTTTTAACAATTTGAACTGATCAGTGACATAATAATTTAGATTTATAATACTGATTAAAGGTAGTCTGACTACCTATCAGACTAATCCTGTTTGTTTTCTCTGTGTCTTCTGTATTCCTGCAGCTTCTCCTATGATCACAGCCAAATGATGCCTGTCATGTCCTGGATGTCCCTGAGGAAGGGACTCAAGTGTCTCTTGACTGGTTCTCCTCTACTGGAGAAGCTCTCCCTGGTCTCCCTGCCGTGCCCTCTGAACAGCCTTATTCAGGATGTACTGCGTGTTGGAAACTGGGACAGGTGTCTCCCTGTGGATTGCACAAACTCACCTCCCGTGCCACTTGGACAGTTACAGCACATTGACCTGCTGCGGACAGATGTAGAGATAACGACAGTGGAAAGTATCATACAGCGGAGCAAAAGACTCAAGTTTGTTGATTTGAGTTACTGTTGGAAAATCAGACAAACAGAGTGGATGCACTGTAAAACATTCAACAAAGTCAAAATCGTTTGGGTGTAGTGAAGAGACAGTTCAGTGCAGAGTCAATTGCAGCAGTATCTTAGTTTGTATGACTATAACTCTGTACATTTTATTTTTCTCCCAGACCCAAATTGATCATTCAGACTGTTTTACTCTCTGACAAATTGCACTATGCATTTAATCCTTGTCTCATATGGATACATGTTGGACTAACTCCTACACTGCCTGGGATGAATTGCAATATTGTATTATTATTTTCAAAACTCTTTGAAAATGACAGCAAAACACCATGTAACTTATGCGTGAGAAGCCTTGTGGAGTGTCCCTCATCTCAGTGCACTATTAATAAAGAAGTGAGACGTCTTTATTCCCTTGACTGTTTTTGTTTTTACATAAAATGCTAGAGGGAAGGAGGACATCATAACAACATTGTGGTTGGGGTGTACCAGGCTGAATAGAGATCTACTTGTCAAGCAAATTCAGATCCTATGCTCTGTTGCCAATATTATTAATATTGTAGAGTATGTCCAAAGCACATGACACAGATTTTTACAAAACAAGGATACAAATTCAGAATGTAAGAAAAAAAAATGCAGACAAAAGGCTGGCACACCCTTTTTATATAAAGTCTATGGGCACACCACACTAAAATAAAACATTTTAACAAACTCTACTGGACTGTATGTGTTATATATATATATATATAGAATGTATATATTTTTTTGACATGTAGTAGGACAATTACAGAAGAGAACCGAAACAGGGGCAAGTCGTTTTTGCATGATCCACATTCCAGCAATTAGACGGCAGCAGCGCCCCTTTCTCCGGTTTGTAAACTGCTGTTAAATGGAAACGAGGGAGAAGTGTATGAGGCGGTTCAGGTTTACCCGCTCTGCTGCTTGTTATCCGGGCGACGCGGAGAAGAAAATCAAACACACGGCGGGCGATACGACCACGTCACTCGCCGGAGACGTGCCACACATACTTGTTTAACGTTAGCCAGCAGTTAGCATCTGGCTTGCCAGAAATGTCATTTTTTCGAGATAACCGGGGACTTTCAGTTTGCTGTAAGTAAGCATGACATCAGTGAAGAGCTAGGAACATTTAACCATAGTGTGTTGACGTTGACGAGTCGTAGAAATATGTCAAATTGAGGTTTTTTAGCTCGCTCATGCAGCAGGACACTTGACGCTGGTCAGTCTCACGCTACCTTTGTTATTTTTACCACTAGTAGCAGTTATTCCAGTGTGTTTTATTTCTCTGTATAGTGTGATCACATAAAACAGCACATTACAGCATCGATAAGGAAGCGGGAACGTCGCTGTCTACTTGTCAGAGCCCTGGTCTCATTACAGGCCTCTCTTATACAGTAATAAACTGTCTTTTACATGTACACCGAATAACGTTTTAACTCCGGTGTTTCTCCTGTAGGTCATGATGATGAATAAGGAAAACAGGATGAAGCCGTGGAATAACACCAACCAGTCTCTGTTATCCAACTGATTAATGACTTAAAATAAACACTCAACTTCAAGACAATCCGCACCATGGGAAGGTTGGTTTGATGTCTTGTGTGGTTACGTAGTTTGATTCACATACTGTTCTCTTTAAGGACTGTTTTTCGCTGAGGCTTGTCATTCTCTTTCCTGTTGGCAGAATCAGCTTTTCGTGCCTTTTCCCAGCCTCATGGCATTTCAGCCTGTCATCCCAAGTTCTCCCTCGGCTCCTCACACCCTCCCTCAGACAGCTGCTCTTCATCGGCCTTGTGCTCTGCCTCGTGGGACTACTCTACTTGCTGCTTATCACTGGAAAGGGTCATGCCAGCTGGATCAGAAAGGAAAACCACTTCCACAGGTAACTCACCAGTTGTTGACTAAAGTCTTTATGTCATCAAGAACACAGGCAATGTTATGTCAGCGTTAATTCTGTGTGGTTTTACAGGCACTTGGCAAGGGTGACTGATGTGGATGCAACAGATACAAGCAATCCCAACCTGAACTATGGCCTAGTGGTGGACTGTGGCAGCAGTGGCTCTAGGGTATTTGTGTACTGCTGGCCACGGCACAACGGTAATCCCCATGATCTTCTGGACATCCGACAAATGCGAGATCAACACCGCAAACCAGTGGTCATGAAGATCAAACCGGGTACGCTTCCCAGTACTTCGCTCTATGATAAACAAAATAACGTGTAAAAGAGAAAATGTTAAATATTTAGAAAGTCAGTTTATGACAGGTAAATGTAAATTCTAAAACAACCTGTGTGTTTCTGTCTTGTAGGTATCTCTGAATTGGCTAAAACACCAGAGAAAGCCAGTAATTACATCTTTCCACTGCTGAGCTTTGCAGCCCAACACATTCCCAAAAATAAGCACCAAGAAACACCCTTGTACATCCTGTGCACAGCTGGAATGAGAATCCTCCCTGAAAGGTACTGGCTGGGCCTGATAAGAATAACTTTATCAAACGTGAATGACACTGCATGAAATGTTCAGACGTGGATTAATAAAATAGCACTGACTGAGTGAGTTATATATAGAAAAGGGAGAGCTATTATTTATGATGGAGTTTTGCTGTTTGTTTTCTCTCAGTCAACAAGAAGCTCTTCTTGAGGACCTGCGCACAGACATCCCAGTCCACTTCAATTTCCTTTTCTCTGATTCCCATGTAGAGGTGATTTCTGGAAAACAGGAAGGTAAATAAAAAGGAATAATAAAAAAAAAATCATTTGCAGTTGTCACATAACTTGTGTTTATGACTTAATATCACATTTTATGTTGATAGCTTTCTGTATTTTAATTTAAAACCAGTGAAGTTAGTATGATAATTCAGATTTTTTTTTAATTTTTTATTTTTTTATTGGTTTTAGGAGTTTATGCATGGATTGGAATAAACTTTGTCCTGGGAAGGTTCAACCATGTGCACAATGGTAAGGACCCAAGCAGGTAATATCAGTATTTTACTGGTACCTGATTCTAAAAAAGTTACCTTTTGTTTTGTTTTGTGCAGATCAAGCAGCTACTGTGCTACAAGTTAACCAATACAGGGAGTAAATCATTTTGTGATGGACCTTTCCAGTCTGACTGTCTCACCTTTCTCCCTTCACTTAAGATGGAGAGGCTGTAGTGGAGGTCCCTGTCCCCGGCAGTGATCAGCAGGAGGCGCTGGTGAGGAAAAGGACTGCTGGTGTCCTGGACATGGGCGGGGTCTCGACACAGATCGCATACGAAGTGCCCAAAACTGTAAGCTTTGCTTCTCCACAGCAGGTTATTATCCACAACCAATTCTGTTTTTGTGCTGTCTTTGGTTTTTGTCACTCACCCTTTGTTCTTCTCCCTCCTTCCTACCTCTGTCATTCCCTGGTTAAACCTGTATGCACCATTTTTGTCCCGTGGAGATGATCTGCTCTCCATTCATCACTATTGAAGGCATACTGTAAGCCTGCTGCATGACTCCATAGCAGGATTTGGGACTGGATTTTTATTTTTTTTATTTTTTTTGTGTAATGGTGATTTATGTATAGTGCTGTAAAAGTATTTGCTCTCTTCCCGATTTCTTACTTTTTTGCATATTTGTCACACTTAAATGTTTAAGATAATCAAACAAATTTCCATATTAGACAAACATGTCCCAAGTCAATATAAAATGCAGTTTTTAAATGTTGATTTCATTTATTAAGGGAAAAAGCTATCCAAACCTACATGGTCCTATGTGAAAAAGTAATTCCCCCCCTTGCTAAATCATGAGCTAACTGTGGTAAACCAAATTTGTCGGAAAGCTGACTTCAGTTTCACCATCCACACCCAGGCCTGATCACTGCCCAACCTGTTGAGTTAAATAATCAATACTAAACACACGGACATGTGTGGGTTTATTCCAGTGTGTCATCATTCCCAGGCTGATTTTTGTTTGTTCCCTAGGAGGAAGTTGCCAAGAACTTGCTGGCAGAGTTCAACTTGGGGTGTGACGCACATCGTACGGAGCATGTTTATCGTGTTTATGTGTCTACCTTCCTGGGTTTTGGAGGAAATGCAGCACGCCAAAGATATGAGGAAAGCCTCATCAGAAACACTGCCACTCGAAACACGTAAGATCCACAGATAGATCGAATTGCTTGATTTTAAATATATATTTTTTCAAATGTTTCCCACCAGTCGGTGCATAGTTTAATATGGAGTTAAACTCTATTACCGATTTATGCAGGCTCTTAGGTCAGCATGTTGGTTCGTCAGTGGAGTCCCCCGTCCTGGACCCTTGTCTACCCACAGACCTGCAGGATGAGATTGGTCCAGCTACACAGAAGCTTTACCTGCGAGGCACAGGAGACTTTGACCAGTGTCGCCTGATTCTCCAGCCGTTCCTCAACCGCACCAACGAGACCCAGACCTCTCTCAGTGGTGTCTACCAGCCAGCTATTGACTACAGCAACAGTCAGTTCTTCGGCTTCTCTGAGTTTTACTACTGCACAGAGGATGTGCTGCGAATGGGCGGGGATTATAACGCTTCAAAATATACCCAGGCTGCTAAGGTAAATGCCACATAGCAAAATCACTTTAACAAAGCATGACGCACATGCCCTTAATATATAACCTGTCATCTTCTACATTTCCTCATAGCTTTATCTCATCAGAAATGTGATCTCAATGCTGTGAAAAGCACCACTGTCTTTTGATGCTATTAAAATGTTTCTGTTAAATTGCTATTTGTATTTTGCTGTATTCAGGACACATGGGGTTTTACGTTCAATGTTTTTTAAGGTTGATGTTATTTGTACGCAGCTGTAAAATATATGTACACTGTTGAATTTTCACAATATTATAGTAATACATGTTACACTGATTCTTGATAGGCCCTTGAAGAACAAAGCTACTGTATATTTGATGTAATAACTTGGTGGCTACAGAGGTTCGTGTGCTTCTTATTGATGTCTCATCACTGGGAATTTTCCTGATGTTGTAATTCAACATTCACAGAGTTACTGTGCCACCCAGTGGAAGACCCTGAGGGAGCGCTTTGACTCTGGCTTGTATGCCTCACATGCTGATCTCCATAGATTGAAGTAAGTCATGCAGGATTGTTAAAACCACTTCTAAAGCTCAACCAACTACTTGCTTAAGCTACCAAGATTGTTCTTTGTACAAGAATAAGTAACAGTGGTTTAATGTTTTGTCTGCAGGTACCAGTGTTTTAAATCAGCGTGGATGTATGAAGTATTGCACTCAGGCTTCTCTTTCCCAGCCAATTACAAAAACCTGCAAACTGCCCTACTTGTCTATGATAAGGAGGTCCAGTGGACCCTTGGAGCTATACTTTACAGAACACGGTTTCTGCCTTTGAGGTAAGATTGATTTTCTTTCACTTGTCAGATATTCTCTGAATGTTAGTCAGCCAAAACAGTCTCTTCAAAGCCCATCTAGTTAAATCTGTTCTTCAGTGTAGGTGGAGAGCAGGTTTCTTCAGAGCCTTCCTTCATCACAACACTTTTATTTTTGAATGTGAGTGGGGAATTGAAACTAATTAGTATTAAACATCGGCTGGTAAACAGGCATAGCACTAAGGTTTGCAGAGATTGCATCAAACATCATATCCTACCTGTGAAAATGAACTCTGACAAAGCGATTAATAAATAATTATAGATTGAAACATGTCTTTTAGTCATGGCTTTACTGACTTATTAATGAACTATTCTTTAAAAAATGAATTTGTATCTTACGTACGTTCACATGTGTCAGAAAAAGAGCTGGTCCTGATCCAGTTACTTTAGCAAAACATTCATTCGGCATGTTTGACACTAGCAGCAACAGAAATTTAAATAAAGCTTAAAAACTCTCAATATATAATGAACAAGGCTCTGAACGCAATTTTACAGTGCACTACACTACATTATCTGTTTTCATCGAAGCTGTCTAACATGTTTGCGGTTTTTGTTTATGGGTTTTATTTTCTTTGGCCTCTTTCAGGGACATCCCGCAGGAAAGCTTGAAAGGAGTGCATTCTCACTGGCGGCACAGTTTCTCCTTTGTCAACAACCACTACTTATTCCTGGCTTGTTTCTTCATTGTGTTGTTGTCTATTATGCTGTACTTACTGCGACTCCGCCGCATCCACCGGCGGGCAGCACAGCGCTGCACCCCCTCCTCGGTACCGTGGTTGGAAGAGGGCCTTGGCTCACCCACCCTCCCTATCAACCTCTAAACTTTGTAGAGCGTAAAGTCTGGACAGCATGTCTGATTTTCCAAAGCCAATCTTTACTCTTTTTCTTTCTAACGCTATCTGCTTATTCAGTGAGCCCTGAAAGCAAGGCTGCTCCCTGCTGTGTGTCAAGAGATGGTACTGAGATCTGGACAAACTAGGAAGATCTTATGGGAGTCGCCAGGCTTGCCTGAGCCAGTGTTTGAGTGTAAGTTATTTTGTTTAATGTTGAAATGTTTTTTTTTTTGTTTTGTTTTTTTTAGTGTTGATTTTCTTGCCAGTCACACGTTTTTGTTTATTTCAAATGGCAGCTGCCTCCAGGTGTCTTCTATTTAATACCTTAAAATTCAACGGTACATTTCTGGCTGCGTTATCTTCCAAACCCAAATAAACATGTAATAATAATTACTTTGAATTTCACAAAGGTGGACAAATATACCACAGTGGCAAAATTTATTTTGTATGTATGTATGGGCATTTGCCTTTATGCCTTTTATATGTGCATGATCACATTTTCTTGATTGTTTTTATAGTCGTTGTCTACAGAAACCTCAAATGCAATACGATTTATAATTAGTGGAAGGAGCACTTTCTAATGCAGTTGAGAATAAGACTGCACCGCACTTCCTTGATGGAACGAGTTTGTGTGTGTGTGTGTGTTTTCGAAATTGTTCTGCCTCTAGTGCAATACATGTCTTGTCACTGTTGGGAAATTCTCCAAAACACATCTGCTCTTTTGTGTAGAGTATCAGTCTCCCATTAAGCTCTGCTGAAATTCCTGTGTTGGGTGATCTGACTGTTACGTTGGATACTGTGGCATATATTTATGTTGGGCTTCATTTTCAGAAGCTGTCATATCACTGCTGTGAGGGGATTGTAAATGAGTGCACATACCCCATTATTTATATGGAAATGGTCTAGTGAGATGTTTGCACAGATGAATGCGAAATAAATGTCACAGTGCAGTTCAGTAATAAAGTCTTTATGGTATACTTGGCGCTGTGTTTATTTCATGAGGAGGATATCTGACTAAACCAATGGTGTCTGTAATTTCTCAGTGAAGTTGTTGGTTCTAAAAGTATCAACACTGAACTTAAATTAACTCCAGTTTACAAGGTAAAATAAATTTGGGGAGTTGACACAGACCATCATCACTGAGCGCATCAGTCAGTAGTGGTTGTGTTCTTGTAAATGTTATAGCTCAGTAACACTGTGAAGGAATTTCCTCATATTTGGGACAAACAATAATTTCAACTTGAGGATGAAGTGATTTGATTTTGGTGGTCAAAGGTCAAGCTCACAGTGACCTCACAATACCCAGTGTAGGCCCTGTTAATGCAATAACTTGGGAACTCCTCGTGGGAATTTCTTCAAATTTGGCACAAACATTCACTGGGACTCGAGGATAAACATATTCAATTTTGGTGGTCAAATGTCAAAGTCACTGTGACTACAAATAACAAGTTTTAAGCCATAACAAATGATTTCACATAGCAATTACAAAAAACATGTCACACAAATGGTTAACATATTAAATGAGGGATAGATAAGTCTGGGTTGCAGAGGCAAACAATCGCGAAGGGATAATTCTAGTTCTTCCACCGCTTGTGCGTTAAGTGTTAGGAAATGACATGTCCTTCTGAAAAAGGATAACTACATCATCTCTCTACAGTAGTATTGAGCAGATGCTGCTTGATAAGAAGACTACTTACCTGTTCAGGCAGGACTGTGTGATTAATATTTTGTCAAAGCTATTCAAAAGCTCAGAGACAAAACAGTGACACATGGGGTTGCACAGAAGCTGATGTCTCATTGGCTGTTCCAAATGATGAGCCCACCCCTCAGCTGTGCATTGAAATTACTGAGTTTGGATGAGTGAGTTTCTTCATTAGCTTCCACAGGGTAATTAGCTTTTGCCATAACTGTCAGGTGACATTTTTCACTTGTGTATTTGCGATGCGTTGTGTGTCGCGACCAGTGCATTATTTCAGTTACACAGTGCAGACAAGGTGCAAGCAGCACCTGATGTGCTGTGAGCAGGTTGTGTTAATACTTGATGCACTCTGCATGTGGGACGCAGTAAACTATACTGTGTCCCAGAGTGCAGAGTGGAGTCCTGTGTGGTCTCCAGTGGATGGTATTTGTTTTCCTGAACCACTGCAACTTTCACAGTCAGTTTATTGCTGCACTGAAAGATTGGCACTTGAATGGGATCATACTTCTATTTGGCCACAGTCATACACCATGTTTGGTTGACAACTCACATATTTGTTTTTTCTGTCGTACCAGTTGAAATGAACACATTGCCTGTTACACTTAAATGAAGATTATGAATGCTACAATTAATGTCAAGGTATTAACAATTGTGCATTCAATCATACCTGTGAGTTAAAGTGCGTAATAAAGTAACTTGAACAAGTACAAGCTTGTCAGAGTCAGTCGTAAAGCTTTGGTGTACATCAGCTTTAACAACATCACTGACACTCACAAACACACTGCAGTATGCTGTGTGTGTCAAGCTTATATTTCAGCCAATCATGGGTGACACAGGATAGTTATTAGATCAAGTTCAGCTGCAATAAAGATAATAGATGTAGTTTCTTTCTTGGAATAATATAATTCACAAATCTAATATTTTGAAATATACAGTTCACAAATTTGGATCTCCCTCTTAAGTGTGAAAAGGAGAGTGGATTGACAGAGAATCTAAATCTTTAGCATGTTCAGTCGAATAAGGTGATATCTTAAACACAGACTGGCATCCAGGATGTCAAGGTGAAATTTAAACTTCTGGCATGCAACAAGAGACAGCATGACACAGCCAGAAAAAACATAAATTATTTAGAATAAGAGATGTAATGAGAAAATGTGCAGACATTTATTTAGCCTCATCTAATCAAGCTGACAGATCTCTAACAGAGCCCTTGGAATTCAGTTTGAAATTAATTAAAATTGAACACGTAAGTTAGCAACATCTGATATACAGGTTCTGTGACAACTTCTCATTCAGGAGCTGAAACCAAAGCATGTATGTGGTGCGGCCTTTTGTTATGAAGCCTCTGTATTCCCTCTAGGCTATTTCTTATGACTATTCACATGACGTGAAGTCCACATGATGTGTGTGGATTGGCATGTTCATAATTTTGAATGTTACAGGTGAGAGGGCAGCGAGCCCTTTTAGTCCAAGGCTCCTCACAGTCTTAAAGTTCTTAAATAAAATAGCTACACAAGTGGCACCAAAAACTACTGTGTAAGCACCAGTCCCATATACATATATATATATTGCACAACATTTCAGAAGGAAATATTACACTTTTCTCTATGTATCTCATCATTACTTACTGCAATTCTCTGAGAATTTACAAAGATGAAGATATTAGGCAGTGTTGTTACTTAAATAATTAGACAATATACAATCGAGTTAAAAGTGACCTGACCTTAACCAATTACAACATTAAATAGATATATCATCTATATGGATTGAAATGGGCAATTCTACATTATGACTACTTTTGATATGCAGCCAGAAATTAATTTTTGCTTTTGATACATCTCTGCTCCTACTTTAGTAAAACCTTCAAAGGATCTTACTTGTGATTTGAGTTTTTTTTTTTTTTGTTTGTTTGTTTTTTACCATTTGTTTAAACGTCCAAAGAATTGTTCCTTCCAGCTCTCGTACAACCACACAGTGTGGGGAAACCACGAGATTGAGATATGCCCGAAAACATTCGTATTGAACAGATGTTGGTTGATAATAGAACCAGTCGTACTTATCTTTTCATGCAGGACTGTGCGATTACACCACAGTTAAAACCATTCAAAAACTTCGAGGGTGACTACAGTGACAGGGATGCACAGGGACTGACAGGAGAGCGGTGAAGTGTCAGAATCTACGGAATCTACCACGGAAACTTTTCATTGGCCGCCCCAAACAAAGAGCCCGCCCTTTTGTTGAATAGCTGGAATATGATTGGTGTACGGGGCCGAAGGCACGCCCCTAGTTGCTAGCGTCATACGGGCGCTGCAACTCCACTAAGTATTGAAGATGTTGTGGTCGTCCACGCCGCCAACACTTATGTGAGTGTTATCTTACACAGAAAAACCAACACTGAGAGCTGCCCACGCATGGAGTTGACCTCGGACAGTGTGGTGGCAACGCTGGAGATGTCTCAAATCGAAAGCAAAGACGATGAGCCTCTTAATAGTGACGGTGACTACGAGAGCTTGCCACCTCATGTCTCAGTGGCGACCCACATGACAGCGGGAGCCGTGGCTGGCATACTGGAGCACACGGTGATGTACCCCGTGGACTCTGTCAAGGTAACGCACCAGGACGCGGCTCAGCAGTGAATCACACTTGTTTTGCCACCACGGCTCATTCACTAACTAGCTACACAGCACTGCTAACTATGCAGTCAGTCTGCTATCGGCTGCTAACAAGCGTTAGCTGTGAAATGTTCAAGCTGTCCATCCACAGTTAGCCTCAGTGTTAGCTAATTTAAACACGACAACTTGACTTGGACAAGTCGAGGCTAGGCTAAATTAAAACCAAATTAAAATGCCATGTTCGGGCTAAACTGAGCACGTAGTAACACTTTTACTGTTCTTCGCTTCATTCTGGATATACCTATTAACTTTGCTAACGTAGCAGCCTACCGAGCGCCCGCTGTAACATTAATTGACCAAGTTACACGTTTTGTAGCAAGACTGGGACAAGTCATCGGCATTGAATCAAAAGATCACTTTGCGATGTATAAAGTGGTTTCCATGTAATCCCAGGGTGTTTCCTCACAGACACAGTGTTGTTACACACTGAAATGAAATGAGTTGTGCAGACTTTGCTTATGACTGACGTAGGGTAAGTGAAGGTCAAGTGCTGCTCTGCTGTAGATGTCAGAACGCCTCGAAACTTGTCTTCACTAGTCTTATATCCAGCCTTATTTCCACACTTATTACCAACACGCTTCACGGGCAAGCGCTAACCTTTTCCACTGCTATTAAACTCTGTAGTATTGTTAAGAAGTATTTAGTGACCATTCATTGATGCACTGGCTCGATATCAAATGTCAGCTGTGTCCCTGCTCATAGGAGAAACATTAGATTCTCACCATCACACATATATAACAACAAAAGAGTTTACCTTGTTAATGATCAGGGCATCTGATTTATTCATTAGATTAGACTTAACTTTGCTCACTAGTACATAGCAGTCAAACAATGTAGTCCAACATTTACTTTGCTCTTACATTACAAACAGCAGCAAAGTGCTTATACACAGTGTATGTATGTAAAAATAATAAACAATTGGACATTTAGTAAACGAGGTTGTGCTCATCAAAAAAGGATGTTAATACTATTATGTACAAAAGAAATGACAATTCAGTATAGAAAATGTGCAGTATGAAGGGCTGGGCTTTCCTCTCCCTTCTTAAGAGAACAAACAATGCTAAAAAATATACAGTCAAGTGGAAACAATGATCAATTAAACAATTTTCAGAAAGAAATAATGAAAACATTTTTGAATATGGCTTCAGTACACAGTATCAACAAAATATGATTCATCAGTGAGGAACAGTTTATTCTTTTTGCTTACAGGAAGAGCAAAGTTGGTGCTGAAGACATTTTGTCCAAAAAGTCAAGTTAAAAAAAGCCACCACAACTTTACCTAAAACTGCCTATACACATTAATAAAGTGGAGGTTATAAGAGAAGTACTGAAGTCCTGATTTAAAATGTTGGAAAGCCAGACCAGCTTTAACAATACAAATAATTATCAGAAGTCATATATAGGTTATAGTTTGTTTTTCCCACATTTGTTCATTGATGAAGGCCCTCGCAAATTGAAATTACATAACTGAAAATGGGTTGTTGTTTTTTTAGCTTGTTAAAAATTGGCTTGTGTCTGCAAAGCAAATCGCTAACTGTTGGGTTGATTGTGACCCTTGCCCCTGCAATCCTCTTTCTTCTGCTCAGCTATTGTTTTGTAACAATGAAGTGTTGTTGTGATAATTCGGCTTGCTACTCTATCCTTACAATAATCTTGATATGGCACAGACAGCTGCAGAAGTACTGCAAGAAAAGTCATTATATCCTCTTTCCTTCAGTGTCATAGTCTTGACATTTCTCCAATGAGCCTTTATTACACAAACTACTGATGCCATTTCCTCTTGAAGTTTCTGAGTTTTCACAAGCACACTTCAGCTGTTGTTTTTGTGGAGTCCACTGCCCACTGAGTTTGATCAATGCATGTCTGAAATTGAAACAAAGACTATTTTGAAATTTCAGTGGAACTAAACTGATGAAAGACTCAATCGTGGTTCCTATTTTTCCTATTTATAGACTAATTACAATGTACCGGATAGACACATAGACATGCAAGAAATCAGAGACGGACTCTGATGCATTTTATTTTCTGTTTAGAGTTTATACTGTATTCATCAAGTGTCCAGATGCTCTCACTTTTTCAGGTTATGGTATTGCAGCCTTTCGCTAAAATAAAAGAAGTGTTCCCTCATCAGTCTGCACTCGATAACCCATAAGAGATGTACTAACATAGAAAAACTCATTGCCATAGTCCGTGCCAGCCACTTTGAATTCTTGAAAACATGAAATGAAATCTTTGAGATGTTCCTCCCATCTCCACACAGGATCTCAGCCAGGGAGACCACCAGGTTCTTGGTCTCTGTAGCCTTTCCCAGATCTGCAGCTCAACACCTGTCTCTGAGTTTTGCTGGCAGCCCCTTCCACCTTACGCTGTTTTTTTTTTTTTTTACTCTAATATGCACTGCTGCCTGTGAGACCTTATGTAGACAGGTGTGTGACGTTACAAATCAAGTCCAACAATTAAATTGA
Source organism: Selene dorsalis (assembly GCA_900303245.1). Lineage (NCBI taxonomy): Eukaryota > Metazoa > Chordata > Actinopteri > Carangiformes > Carangidae > Selene > Selene dorsalis. The sequence continues at coordinate 28,454 of OMNW01009351.1, forward strand.
CCACAGGTGGGCTCCAGTCAAGTTTCAAAGACATCCAACGGATGATCAAGAGTAATGGGAAGCACCTGAGCTGAATTTCATGTGTCCTAGCCAAAGGGTCTTATATCAGTGTAATATTCCAGATTTAGATTTCTAATAATATTTCAAAAATTCAGTTTTCACTTTGTCACTTTGGGGCATTCAGTGTAAATTGTTTTGTTCATATTAATATAAGACTGTAGTCTAGCAAAATGTGAAAAAAATGAAAGCATTGTAAATTGTTGTTAAAAAATGTCTCGCATCAGTCTTGAGATGAATTTAGTAAAATGTCTGTTTATAATAAGACTTGTTGGATTTACTTTAAATTTCTTAGTTCATTGGGCTGTGGTATTTGAGCCTTCAAGTAAAGAATAAGGCACAGCTAGGACTCAGGGAGTAGCTGGTGTTAATGGGAGGAGGGGGACCTTATCGGTGTTGTGCACATTTGGAGTCAGCCTTGTTCAGTGCAGGGCGTGTGTGTGCAATTGCTCTTATGTTGTGTTGATTAGTAAACGGCCATAGCCCTCCAAAGCTGAATTGGAGAGATAGGTCACAAGGTAGTGTAACAGATGAGACTGTTGTCTTTTCAGGCTGATTCATTGGATGAACTGGTTTTTAATGTTTTGTTATCTCAGTGGACTGTGATAGTGATGTACAGTTTAGCAATGTGTCATGTGCAGAGGTAAATTGAGTGATAATTGTTTCCTCCTTTAAGATCCAGCTTAGAGCAACAAGTAGTGTTAATATTACCTACTTTAGACTCTTTTTTTCTACTACAATCCACCTATCTGGTAATTTTCATGTCTCTTTCAACTAGAACCTGTGTTAAAAGTACCTCAGATGTCTTTTATGATCAGACATTCGGTGTTTGCTAAAAGAGAGCACAGTCTGAGGATACTGTCTGCAGGTTACTTTGTCCCCAGCATAATTCAAGCTTCAGATTAGCTGTCAAAGACCACATTAAATGCTTGAATATAAAATTCATTCATTCACTCAATTGCATCTGTCTGCAACACAAAAGTGCAATTTGTAGCGCTGAATTCAGCCACAAAAACCTCAAGTGTAAACTTTGCCACCAGCTTTTGTGTGCCCCAAGTTCCTAAATCTGTATTAAAAGGAAATGTAATTGATACATTATTGTCAAGCCAAAGGAAGGAAACACAGGGGAACATGGTGAGGAAGATAGACTTGGCCTATCTCCTGAGTCAGCTGCAGATCTCCTCACAAATAAAAAACATGCTTTGTGCTGGCCAGAGAACTTGGCATAGTGGAGTAAAACAAAGAGCTGCCACAGCCTCCCATACCAGCCTTGCAAGCGACACATATCACTCAGACAGGACCTCTCTGCTCCCGAGAGCACTTACTTCAGAACAGTTTGACAGCATTAAAGGATCAATGCATCAAGAAACCATGATTCTTTTCCCACGTGCAAACTCTAAACCAGTCACAGTCATATTCATGCAGGGCTGTAACTGCAGAACTTAGGTGCTGTAACTGTTATCAGATCTAATGGAGCAAATTATATGCTGTTAAATATATGTTTTTGTTTATCCAGACAAGGATGCAGAGCCTTCAGCCAGACCCAAATGCACAGTACAGGAGTGTGTATGAGGCTCTGAAAAGGATCATCCAGACAGAGGGGTTCTTCAGACCACTGAGGGGCCTCAACATCACCATGCTGGGAGCGGGACCTGCGCATGCGCTCTACTTTGCCTGTTATGAGCACGTCAAACGCTCTCTAAGTAATGTCATTCAGAGCGGAGGCAACAGCCATTTAGCCAACGGTATGAGTTCCCACGACTCGACACAAATCACTGAAGGAGGAGTTTGGATAAGTCATGTTAATGTCATATCCTGTTTGCAGTCCAAGGACAAAGCTGACTCCCAAATATGAAAAATTGACTACATGCTGTAGGAAATCTGGGGCTTTACCTTGTGTTTTTCTACCACGTAAACATCAAGAAATGAGTGGTAAAATAAGACACCTGTTTATATCTTCACAGGTATGGCAGGTAGTGTTGCCACTGTTCTCCATGATGCAGTCATGAACCCAGCAGAAGGTAAGGAAAACAGTCCACATAGGTGGTGCACTAGTTTGCACTGTGGCCTCTCACCAATAAAAAGAAGGCTCTAGGTTCAAATGTATGAATGTGAGCATTAATGATTTGTCTCTCTTTGACTGGCAACCTGCCCATGTGTAGCCCTACACCAGCTGCCATGGGATCCATCCCAATTTATCTAATACTTTATTCCTCTCGGTCATATTACTTCACTGTTGTCAAACACATCAATGATCAGCAATGAGGACAAGCACTGTAGTTTATCTTGAGACCAAATCAGTATCAGTCAACTGCAGGAAACAGAGCCCAACAAATGCAGTTCTTACTGATGTTTAAGCAAAGTTAGTAAAGTGAGGAAAGTAATTTACCATTAAGAACGAAGGTCAGTCTTTCCTTTTTGAAACAGCAGATATTGATGCTCTTCTTGGACTGCACGGTCGCACAGTATTGTTAATGAAATTATTGATTTGGTTTACACATGACAGTCAGATAAACCATGATCTCAAAACCCTGATCCACCTGCAGAGAAAAGTTGTCCACTTTCTGCTTGTTTCACATGTGTCTTTTTATCAGTTATAATAAGTATAATTGATAACATCTAAAATGCTTACAATAAAACACGCTAAAATGGATCTCATTTCCCTCCATGACCCAGTGGTGAAGCAGAGGATGCAGATGTACAACTCTCCATATCGAGGACTTTTGGACTGTGTTCGAACAGTAACGCGCACCGAGGGCATTGGAGCGTTTTACCGCAGCTACAGCACGCAACTGACCATGAACATCCCCTTCCAGGCCGTTCACTTCATCACCTACGAGCTGATGCAGGAACGTTTAAACCCCCACAGACATTACCATCCCGGCACCCACATAGTGTCGGGAGCAGTAGCGGGAGCCGTTTCCGCAGCAATAACCACTCCACTTGACGTATGTAAAACGCTGCTCAACACACAAGAGAATGTAGCGCTCAACTCCATGAACATCAGCGGCCACTTGACAGGAATGGCTAATGCCTTCAGGACAGTGTACCGGCTTGGCGGTCCAGCAGCCTTCTTCAAAGGGGTCCAAGCAAGGGTTATATACCAGATGCCCTCGACCGCCATTGCCTGGTCAGTGTACGAGTTCTTTAAGTACTTCCTGACAAAGCAGCAACTGGAACAAGAGGCAGGACCTGGACAGCTGTAGTGGAGAATGTGTCCAGACCTAGACTGATGAAAAGAAGCTCCAACCGCAAGGTGTGTGAGCTCAGCTTGTTTTTCCACTGTTGAGGAAATATGAGTTATTGTCTCACAGGGAAGTGACTTAAAGGTGAGGCAGTGAATGGCACTCCTTATTGCTCGTTTACCTAAGTCTGTGTGTTTCTTTGAGTTAGGATGATGTTGCACAACCAGGATGCAGAGAGATGACTATTCCTGGAAGAATAGATATATATACATACATAGTACATAGTGTGTATATATATATTTATATAATGTCATCTCCCACTGCACAAACATCACCATCAACCACAACTCTCCACAATCTCCTTTCTACATGTGCTAAATGTGTAATTAAGTTGTCTTGAATGATGTTTATAGTTCTTAATATTGGAACTTTGTATTTATTTTGTTAGCTTTCTGCTGCCTGTAGTTTATGGATGCGGAAGAAACACAATGGTGTTTGTTTGTTTTATTTCATGGTGTATTTATAAAGAACCATTACAACACATTCCTTATTTCCACTCCACAGCTGACAGGACAGCTGCGCTCTCCAAGTGCCTCAAATATTAAACACTGCTTCACCTTTTTTATTTTTGTTACGTCATAATAGCTTACAGTCATTAGAAGGTCGAATCTTACTGTGACTCTTTGTCACAGTCGGTCATATTTGTCAAATCAGAACATGCTCAACTGGATGGTGTTCTGGTTTTTAAATTTTTTTTATCTCTACACCAAATGGTCAGAAGCCAGTCTACAGAAACATGTCTAGATAGTTTGTTAGTGTTTTGCATGAAGTGCAAAATACCTTGTTTTCCCTGTGAGAGATCCTGTTTCATCACGGTGTGTTGGCCGTAACGGTCTAGTTGTTTGCCTTGTTGAAGCGCAGTACTACAACACTCCTGAATCACGCACAATAACTTGTTGCTGAAACAAGGCAGCTTGTTTGTATCTGTTCTCACCCATGACTAGCTATATATATAGATATATGTATATATTGAGGGCAACTATTACTGAGAAACTTATGCATGTCCAAAGGTGGATCAAATAAGTCTGTTACTTGAGATGGCCAGGTCCCAACCTCTATGTGCTTTTATACTGGTGCAATGTTTATATTTGTCACACTGACCTTTGACTTGTACTTATAGAGAATAAGTTGGTCTGAGACATGAAGTGCACGCCTTCTGTTATCCAGAATGTAACACCGTGACTTATATTTTGCCTTGAAACTGACCCATTGCGTTGGGCTTGTCTTTACCATGAGACCAGCAAAAGTCTGATCAGATCAGCTGGTGAGCAGTCCATGCTGTTTCTTTTATTGTCACTTGTCCTGTTGTAGTTACACATTTCCTGTGTGCTCACTGCTCTCTCCAGCCTATTGTCTATTTTTGATTCAGTCGTCGAGACATTCCTCCAGATATTGATGTAATCCAGCGAGCAGCCAGATTTATTTGTTTTAATTATGGAAGTTTTTTTCTTACTCTGGAAAAGTGCAGGGAGTTCATCAGATTCCTGTGGTCTCATGAACCCTTTGGCAACAAATCAACAAATCCTTCATGCTTGTACAGTTGATTAATTATTAATATACCAAAGACACTCATTGTAGTCTATGCATTTTACTTTGATCCTTTAATTATGATGCTGCGCGCCTGTCTGGTGGGAGTTGTTGTTTAATGCTTCCAGTCAGTAGAGTTAAATTGCCTCATCACTTGAATTCATTAACCTTGGTTTTGTTGATTGCTCAAGTTAAAAGTTGAAATTGTTTGTTATATTTTGAAAAATCTTTCATTGTGACCTATTTTTACTGACTTAGTGAATATAAACTACTTATATTGAATATACTTGTGCAATATGAATTTCACATACGTGGACAAGATGTTCAGCTTGAATATAAAAGTGGCTTATTTAGCATAGGTTCATGAAGAAGTTTTATTCTACACACAGTTCTTCACAGTTACAATCACAGTTCCAGTGTGTTAGTCTGTTGCCCACTGACGAAGCTCTTCTCTTCTGTTAATCACACGATAAACAAAAATGAAATAAAGCCAGTCAGAGCAGTTTTTGATTTATTGTATTATACTTGCACTCATGAGTGTTTCCCCTCCCGTGTCATTCCTTTGAACTGTCAGTTTACAGTCATCATCATGATTATCCAAACTGTGTAGCGACATGTGTCCAAGTACTTTTACCATGTTAAGAATACTGTTTCTGATGCTTACATTTTAAAGGAGACAGGAGAGAGCTGATACTCTGTGGGGATTTTCATAATGTAAATATTTTTATGCTATTTACACACAAATGATTCAAATGGGAGTTAAGATGATTTGTTTCTTGCTTTGAGTGCCATCTCCACAAGAGGAACGCTTTGAAGTTTGACCATGCAAATATGAAATGATTGTAATAATGCTGCTACAGTATGTAACACTGGAGCTAAAATAAACATGCAATTGATGACCGATACCGTGTCTTTTGAGGATTTTCTGCCTGAACTCATTCAGTGTTTGCCCTTGATTCTGTGTCTGTCAGCATTAAAATAGGTTCAAGAGTTAATGGGGCTTTAGTTTGTTACTACCTCATATCAAGCTCAACTACTGTATGTAAAAATTCTACATGGATAAATGCAAATAAATAAAATCATCCAACACTAACTGCTGTTAGCAAGACATTACAGTACGTATCAGTGCTACTGATTTCAAAGGGGTGAAAGATTTGAGCTAAACTAACGTGAAGGATGTGATACTGATAAACTGAAATCAGAAATATTTCACTCATTAACCTAATTTCCCGTAAAGAATTTGTTTATTTTCTGTTTTGCAGAGTTTAGAGTCAACACTGAACAACATGAACAACAAACAGTTTTGGAGGATCCTAAAAAGCACCACATTTTGTAAACTGCTGTTGTGATGAAAAGAAATGAAGATGTAGTCAGTGGACATAAAGTGGGCGAATACTGAACATTTATACTTAAGCCTTTGTTTTTTGTTTTGGTTCTGCTTGCCATGGGTTCAGTCACTGATAGGAAAAGCACATTACCCACAAAAATTAAAAAGAAATGACCTTGAAGAAAATAATAATGGTTGTTTTCTTGGTAGAAAGTAGTTCTGTCAGGATTAGACAGACATACTGCTGTTTAGAAAAATATGTCTATTCGAATTTTGTCTGGACTCACCCAGTGTGTATCCTGCAGGAGTCACTTTGTTCCTCTAGAGGGCGGTATAGTATTATTTAATGTTTGTCATCACAGACTCATATCAAACAAGTCTCAGTGCCAGAGATGAGACTAACATGATGCTGTCAGTGTTTGGACCCACTGCTCAAATTGAGATATATGATGGTATTATTACTAATAATATACCCTAATTTCTGTTGTTGTTTAAAAACCTAAAATATGAACTGCATATCAGATGTTGGCTTTGAAATTAGTATATTAATATTTTTATTTACATTGTATAAGAACAAATGTCAGACTTTGGTCAGTAAATTTTCATTATACAACATGAACAACTGTAGAAGAACTATATTTAAGGACCATTCAGCACGCCTGCATCTGATCCTGTACTTTTAATGCATTTTTGATGTTGCATTCCTTACAGCCATAGAGTGATTTGTGTATACTACCACTTAAACAATATAAAATTTTGTTTTCCTTATTCATTCCAGTGTATGTATCTATATAGTCTATATGAAAGTATTCAGTAAATGTCCTGCACGTGACACAGTGTGTTAGAAGAACAAGTCTGATCTGATTTTTTATTGAGATGTAGACAGTGCAGAGCTTTATTCCAAACCAACATGCCTCAGGACACGTACACTTGTGCTGTAACGTTGTTGTCCCTGATGTGTTTAGTTTTCGCCCTTGTCCACGAGCAGGTTGTTTATCTGAAGCGCACAATGAACGTCCATGTCAGACCATGTCCTCTGTCCTTGTCATACTTCTCTCTAATCACTTTAATCTGCAGTAAACTATCCCACTACTTTCTATCTTTACCCCACAGATAAACATACTGGTGACTCTGATACTGGTAACTCCTCTTTCTCTCTGTCTACCTGTTTCTTTTCCTTTTCTTTCTCTCTCTCTCTTCCTCTCTGTCTTCGCAGCCACACAATCAATGGAAACCATCAGCCAAGTTGCAGCAGTGTATCTGCTGATGGGAGAAGAAAGGCAGCTGCTCTACTGGTACCGTAACATGAGGGATCCAGTTACACTATCCAGGGAAGTTTATGAGTGTTCCCATGTGAAGAGATCAGGGCTGTTTTAAACCTTCTTATCAACTCCAACAAATTTGTCAGACAGTCACGGCATATTGGAGCACTGACAAAGGCTGTCTTTGTGGTCGGCCTCTGGTTTTCTCCTCATCTGTTATGAAGATCTGCTTGTTTTTCAAAGCATCATTGGCCACCTTGAAGAGCACGACAACGGCTCCACGACCACACTGTTCACTGCACCTCACAATCAGATCCTTTAATATATAGACAAAGAAGATAAACTCTTGAGACTTAACTTTGTATTTCTTGGTATGTACACGAGCTTGATCTTCATATCCCAGAAAATCTTTATGTAGCCATGTACTAGCAACATCTATGATCCAGGCATAGAGGAAGAGATAAAGATGATGTTATACGCTCCTACTCTCTGCTTTTTGTCAAATCCAGATAATCCATGTGGTGCACAGACAGATTTAGAGACTCACAAAGCCTGAAGAATCAAAGAGAACGTAACAGACAGGAGGATGTTGTTTTAAGCCATGTGTATTTGTGAAAACCGTGTCTCTTTGAGCCCTCCTCGTAGAGGAAGTGCAGGTATTATGAAGCCAAGTACAACAATAATAATAGCTCTCCCAACCTTCAGCTTCACCCTTCAACAAGCTCCTTTATCTGATGAGCGTGTTCATATACGGCCTGAGAGACACTGAGAGATACTGTCAGATTTTCAACGCCGTCAAAACAGATGCTATCTGCCCTCTTCATGTCTAATTACCTGTTTATTCCAAAAGCCTAGAGTGAACGGTGCAGCCGATGGCAGTGTTGATAAAAGCTCACTTCAGTTTAAGGAAATCATTAAGATTCATGATTCGTGTTAAGTTTGATTTCTTCAGCTTTTGCATTGTAAAACATTACAGGTCACAGTGTGTCCAGCCTGGAAGCCTTTTTAAACGGGATGGTATGAGTAGGTGATCGAAGAGAAAACTCTTAAGGTTGTAGAAAAGAAGAATATTTTCTCATTAAGGAATAAAAAACAAGATTAAAACAAGATTTCTTATATGGTAGCTACATGATAAATCCCTTCGAGGGCAGCAACAGGTTAGCCTGCAGGTGTGAGAGCTCTCAGGTCTCCCTTATCAATTCCATCAGTCCTCTGCTCACACTTTGCTTGTGTTACTACAAACCTGCCCTTCTTAAATATGTAAAGCTCTAAATCCTGCGTGCCATCTTATCAGCACTGTTAGGTACTGTACCGAGTCGCCTCAGCATGAAGCAGGTTATACACTCACTTAGGCCGCACTGCTGGCACGCAGCTTTTATATAATTCAAAGATCTATTAAGAGTGAATTGGATTCTGACTTCACAATAATGCATGATGAATTTGTCAACATTCGACAATAGGTGAGAGTTCTTCTTTTACATCGTAGGACATGATGGAAATCTCCAAAAGGTTTTACAACCTTACAGCTCATGTTTGTTCACAGAGGTACATGTAGCTATTGTGATCTCAGCGATAAAAGAGCCACACTGCAAAGGAGTGAAATGTCTCGTTACATTAACCAAAATGATGGTCTTTTTTTTCTATTTGCCCTAAAAGAAGGTATACAGAATAATGACACTTTGGATCTGCAAGTACACTAGTAACTAGAGGTGGCCTGTATTCATGTTTGGATTTTTATACTGTAATAGTTTGACCTTGGAAATAAAATAAAACAATGGTTGTTAAATGGAAGAAACAGTGAAACAGCAGATTCGATCCACTGAGTGGAGGAGGCTCTTACCTGTAGCAGCAGCAGTAGACACATGAAGCTGCCAGAGCACAGTGTGATACATGAGTATCCCGCCAGAGCTCAAACATATTTTTTTTCGTTCATATTTTATTTAACCTCAGCAACCATGACAGCTAATAAGGTTTCGATATTATGGTTTTATCATTTTCTTGAATATTAAATAGAAATGATGGTGATGGTATTATTTCATACAGGAAAGAATCTTACTCAAACTGCACTGACCTGAAGGTTTGGCCTTGTGTTGAAGGAGACAGTGACCTTTACCTTCTGAGGGCAACATACATACAGGAGGTCATCTGATAACAAAGGGAGACGGTGTTCTATATTCAAGGCATGGATAATATCAATACTCTCGAAGATAACAAAGTGCATTCCATACCTGAAACCTGTGGCAGGGCAGCTCAAGTACATACCTGGTGTCACACACCTGCAGGCACTTCATAAGCATCGTTTAAGATAAAGTCTAAATACAACTGCCACACAACCAGATTATAAACATGCGTCATAGCATGCAGTGAATGTGCTAATGTATCAGGACTGTATATTATATGTAAAATAATCCTCATAGCTCATTGCATTTGAAGTAGCCAACACTCATGTATACAACCATATATTTTCATTGATGACCAACACTTGCTGGTGATTAGTCTACTACATTGTTGAATGGCATTCCTCTTTCTTTTTTTGATTTATTTTGGCTTTTAATTCTTCTTTTTCTTTCTTTCTTCCTGAGAGTGCATGAGTGTGTATTTGTATGTGTGTGAGTGCGAGTGGTCGATTAGTACTTGCCTCTGGGTGTGTGTGTGCACCTGGGTGTGTTGTGTTGTGTGCGGCATGTGCGCGTTGATGGGAGGCATGGATATGTACATTGTAGTGACATACAGCAGATCTGTCAGTCCTCTTGTTTTGTTTTATTGTGACGTTGAAAACCAATAAAATAAAGGATGCCCACATGGGTCACGCTCTATGGAGCGAGCCACTGAAGGACTTGGCATTCCACTTTCTTATCAGCATCACCCTCACTTACTCTCTGTGTGTCTGGATGTGTGGAAGTCACGTTAACAAACAGGTTTAGTTCCTATAATGAACACTGTCACATTCACGAGATGTGCTACACAATGGGTTCACTACTTCATGCCACAGTGGCACATGCAAAACTGATTGAACCTGATGTGTGAAACAATGTGGTCTATCTTTTCTTTAGAAGAAGTGCGTGAACGTCTAAAAGTGTATTTGATCATCAAGTTATTATGATGCTTAAATGATTATTCTGATGTATACCTACAGTACACTGATGCTTTTTGTATTAGTTTTCCTTTCTTTTGATCCCTTTTGTTATTTTGTATCTTTTTGTAATTAATTCTTGTGCATTTTAGTACTTTTGCTCTTGTGTGTAATTTCCCCACAGACTGATGAGTTTATATTTGTTGTTTAATTGTCCTGCAGTGACTAAGTCTCAAACAGGATCTTTCCTCATGATGTCACTTCGGGAGAAGTTAAAGAGCAGTTTATCTCCACAGGTGTGCAGTGAGGGGCTCTTTAAAGGAATCAGGTCTCATTCTTTGGCCCTCATTTACAGTATCATGCTCATCTCTGTCTAGTCTTATCTTCTTGTGTAGTATTACCATATTAACTCCACAGAGGTACTTTAAACATTTCCATTGAACACTCAAAAAGTCACTATTACAGTGTTAGACTTTCTGTCAAGTGTGTCTATTTCAAATTACAACTACATGGCTACAATTACAACAAATTGTACATTACATTATTATCCAATTTGATATATTTTAATTTAACTATTGAAGAGTGTATGTCAGAGGAATAAATCAGTGTTGTATCCTCCAAAACAGAAAATGAACTGTAATGTTTACAGAAAGCTTTACAGACAGGCGAAGGTTTTAGCATCTTTTTCAATGAATTTGTCAACAATGCCACCAAACACTGGATTCAGTGTCAAATAACAAAGCTTCAACTTCGATAAGGAACATGGAGCCTAAATATCAGGAATAGGAAACATACAGTTCATCTATGATTGGAAATCATAGCTTCATACATTATTTTCATTTTCACCATAACGTTGGCCCCCAGGGGCCACTGTACTCCCACAGGTATGGTCTGTATTGATAAGCTTTGCAGAAAGACGTTATCAGTGATGATCGGACCATGTTCTCTCTGAGGCCCAGTCCTGCTGCTTTGTGCACGTCCTTACAAAGCTCTGACGTTTGCTGCTTCCGTTTTGTTTTATACCTCCTGTTCTGAAACCAGATCTTTACTTGGGTCTCAGTTAGTCTTAAAGTGCTGGCAAGGTGAGCCCTCTCTGGGGCAGACAGGTATTTTTGGTGGTTAAATTTCTTCTCCAGTTCAAGCACTTGCAGGTGTGTGAAGGCAGCTCTCGAGCGTTTCTGTTTCCCCGTGGAGGAAAAACTGCTGGACTCTGAGGTGCTGGGGCAGGAAGTGTCCAGAGACTCTGTGCAGGATAGACATGAGCAGGTCATTAAAGGGATGTCTTTTAATCGGCATGTACCAGTCCGTATATCAGGCTTTAAAGAAGTGATTTTAGAATTTATGATCATTATGTGAACATCCATCACTGTAAACAGTTCCCCATCCTTGGAACTTTTCTATACCTTGTGTAGTTGTGACACCATCCGATCATACAGACAGATATAACTTATCACATCCTCTAAAACATTATTTTCCAACTCACAGAGTGAAACACATTGTATCTATGCATCTAAAAACATTCCTGTCCTGTGTTGCTCACCTGCCTGTGCTGCTCCAAACCCCGTCTCCTGAGGACAGAGTTTCTCTGACAACTTTTCAGATTCTTCCTTCCACTGTGAACATCTTTCCATCTTCTGTGAACTGCATATGCTGTCAAATCTTGTGTTGTCCTTATTGGAGAGGATGTCCTCTATGAGGAAAGAGGTCAAAGGTTTAGCTGTATCAGACATTTCCATCCGCTAATCCACAAGTCTGAAGGCTCTCAGGGCAGGTCGGCTACAGTGGGGGACGTGGTTGGAGCAGCGTGACTCCTCTCACACTCACACCGTCTGAATTTATACAAAAGCAGAGGCGGGTTCATCCAGACTGTGCTGACAAGAGGGGAGGGCGGGACCATGCCTCACTGTGTTAAACTCTCTTCATTTCACATTTCAGATTTCTACAATCACATTATTATGTCTTATGAGAAATAACTATAAATTACACAGTTTATTGTAAGTATCATAGATGAGCCTTTTTAAAATGACCTTACTCATTGCAATTACCCAAATGGCAAAATCAGGCTCACATTAATACACAATTACAACTATTACAAACAACATTGTCTGTGGAATTTGTCATGCATGGCGTTTCAGAATTATTTTATACTCTACTGCATTAATACAGTATGTTTTGTACATTGCAGCCTGACATCTAGTGAATATAATTTGTACAGTATGTGAAGGAAGTGAACACTTGGCATACACAAAATATACAACAAGGGAAGTAAACAATGCATACACAGCAAATATGTGTAAGTGTAAAACAAGAGGCAAAACAAGGTATATTTTCATATAAGTAGTATTCTAACTAAACACTGACAACAATCTAAAAACTCCAGTAAAAACCTTTGTCTTCAGATGTGTTTTGTGAGACTGAAAATTTTGTGAAATACTGTAAGTTGTACATTTACAATGTTGTTAGAAATATACTGATTTGCAGGGTATAATTTAACTGTATGTCATAGAAGTCAGATGGCTTTGTCTTGGGTTTCATGGCTCCCTCAGCTCAGGGCTGTAGCCAGTTGTCAGTGGCTGCAGGGAGAAGACCCCTCTGTCTGCAGCGGTGGGTGGTCATACCTACTGGAGCACTAATGAGTTTGACACATTTAGGCTGGCTCCCGAACGGACACAGTCATTGTTCAGCAGCTGTTTATTTGTTGTTCTCTGTGGTTCAGCCTGACCTTTCTCCAGTGATTGAGACATTTTCTAGCGGTGCCTGTGTTCCTCTGGGAGTTCATGCTTCATTTGGAAATGCATGAATGTAGGTATGATAAACATGATCCTCACCATGCCCCCTGGCCCTGCTGACTCCATCAGCTTCCCTGCACCAAAGACACACTTAGGAGTTTGTCACACTGATGGGTGCTTTTTGTTCCATTTATGTTATTCAATGAAGGTGCAGCAGTTAAGTTTCTGCCATCAAAATTTCATTAAAGTTAAGTGCTGTACACTTTTTGTGCATTCTGTATATAGATGTAAATACTGAATAAACTGTCTGATTTGATGTTTTGCATGTTCTTACCTGTTATTTTGGATCATCATTTATAGAAGCCAAATCTACTGAGATTCCTCTTAAGCGTTAGCTACTGTCTGGTCAACAGAGTATTAAGATAATCAGTATGACATGCTTCACCTTCAATTCTTTGTCTGCAACCGTCTGCCTGCCAAAGTATGTTGAACTGTAAGCACAAAGCTTTTATCCCTGTGTCTAGACACAGTTTCTCTTCTTGTTGTCAAAGACCTTCTGTGTATTTTCTGATGGTACAGTGGTGAATATGGAATAAAATGTAAAAGAAAGAAAGAAACATGAAATTCAGTGATTCAACTGAAATTTCACAAGTTCGTTTCAATTGTAGACAAACTGTTAGCTGCTTTACAATCACTTCAAACATTGCACTGCGCGGGGCTATCATCTGTTTCATATAGCCCGTTCAGTACTCTAATGATGCTGTCATCCTCTGCCCTTATTTTCAGACAATCTGCATGATTGCCGGTAGCAGAAACAATGAAATTTGTCTTCTTTTGTAATGTGTCCTCTGTGTTCATCACAAAGACATTCAGCTGAATGGTTGTGTATCAGACATGACATAGTAGACCCTCTGACCTTTTAGCCTGGGAAGGCATTAGTCTTCCACAGCAGGCAATAAGTGGTGATGATGTTTTCTTTGAGTCTCTTGGTTCTTGTACCATCAATCTCCTGTTGTTGTGCTGTCATGTCTTTGTCTGTTGATGATGAGCAGTGAAACTTTGTTCTAACTGTAGATCTGTCAGAGTTTTATCTGCTCGGCATCAGTGTTGTATTATACTGTGTCCTGCACCTGGGGTATTGCACAATACTTCACTGCATGACTTAACAAATGTCATCATGCTGAAGAGGTCATTGTATCATTTACTGACAAACTTCTAGACCTCTATCATATGTAAAATGTTAAAGCTGTTTTATTCTTATTTCTCTCTCAGTTTATTAATTAAAAATGTCTCAAGTAAGGCTGAAATGAAAAGTCATCAAAAAGTAACTATGTATATTAAAACAAAAGCCTGGTATTGGCTCCAGCCCCTCCCTGTGAAGCATCTGTGAAGAAAAACAACCTGTAACTTTATAAAAATGTTCTTCGACAGCAGAGCTTGTGTATCTTTCCGTACGTCCTGGACTAATCCTATTGACTTTATTTATTTGGGTTGTAATATGGCAAAATCTGAACAAAATAGAGAATATTACATGAGACATGAGTGGGTTTTCACAGTGGCTGTTCATTATGTTAAAGTGATGTGTGCGTCTTCCACTAGAGGGAGCTTTACAACGACAAATGCAGTCCTTGCAGAGTAAACAAACCAGCAGCCACTTGAAGCTACAGGAACGACCGCACAATGAGGCATTTTACCAGAGATTTGGTTAAAAGAGAGTCAGATTGTGCAGTGCTTATCTGTCATGGATAGTTTCATCTTCATTTAGCTGATAACTGCAAAATCAACATCTTTGTGCTGGTTTAGTTGGGTGGATGGCTGGACAGAGGACCACTGATTCTGGATTTGTGAATCATCTCATCTTCAGGTATAAACACCAGATTATCAGACTGGCATTTAAATGATGTTATTGCATAGCCAAAGATGAGTCTTCCGCCTGTCTGAGGCTGACGTAAGGCTGTCTGCAGGATGAGTTAACAGGATGAGTGAAAACCTTGTTAAAGACAACCATAATGTGCCTTTCACTGATGGCCAGACTCACGTCACCCTCTACTTAAAATGACCCTCATGAAACCAGAATCATAACAGTGTAATCAGCCATCTTTATTGAAGGAGTTTTCTTTCATTCATACATCTCTTTGTCACCCCCATCCCCTCTCTCCGTCTCTTTCAACAACTTGACTTGACTTGTTATTCTACTTCTTTCACAGCCCACTTTCAAACCAGCACTATAAGTTGCCTGCTCTGTTTATAATCATCACATGTGCATACCTCTGCAGTGCAATGAGTTCTCATGTTGTAGCTCTGCATTTATTTCAAATTATATTTGATCTATCAGTGGGCCCCACAGTGGGCCACAGTGGACATCAGGTTGGGCACCATGAAAGGTGACTGATAACGACCCAGCCTCACTTTGTGTTCTAGTGTCTCAGGTGCACCCTCCTCTTTACCTGTACCCCCACACTAAACACACCTGTCTGTAACAGGTTAACTTCACCCCTTGTACCACCAGCAACTACCTGCTGACTACAACCAGCTAGCTCCATACAAAACTATAGACAACAAGCTGTTAGCATTTGCATCATGCTACTCAACCCACCAGGCATTTAGCCAGTCGCCCTTAGCTCTCCCTTCTCAGCAATATCCAGTCCTATTAAACCAGCTCACTAAGCTAATAAGGATGCTAATGATGACCAAGCCACCTACTAGACCAAACATACTTCAGTACCCAGTATACCCCAATACCCAGTCACAGAGCTGCTATGCTTTCTTCTCTCTCTCTCTCTCTCTCTCTCTCTCTCTCTCTCTCTCTCTCTCTCTCACACACACACACACACACACATTCCTGTATGGGCATCATAGTGAGCTCCAGGTAAGTGTGGAGAGGGAGTGAGGACCACCCTTTCTGCTACACTTAGAGAGAAGTACTTGTAACTTTCCCCGACTAGATGACCCAATGATTCAATGTCCCACCTCAGATTCTTTAAGAAACAAAGTGAAACAATCAGCATTAAAACACACGACTAGTGAAGTGAGGGCTTTTTCATGGGTGCCATTTTGGATTATTGTATAGCTAGACTTTTTGACTTATGTCACTTTTCAAGTCTTTGAAAGGAAATTAGCCAGAGTTCAAAGCCATGTAAAGTCAAATACAGCAGATGTCGTCGGAAGCGT
>OMNW01009352.1:0-19952 GCA_900303245.1 Selene dorsalis
CTAATGGGCTCTGAAGCGCTGCTGCACCGGCAAACCAGGGGGGCTCTCAAACCATTAACACTGAGGGGGGAACATAACAAATCTATTGTGACATGACACCCTTCTGTTTGAGTCCGTCTGATGGTTAGTTAACCAGCGGCCACACGTCACCGCGCAGGCCGCGAGGATAGCTGCCTCACCTCCCATCAGCTGACGACTGGACCCGCGTGTGCGCGCGCGAGCTGGGTGTGTGACTCTGAGTTATCCATCTATCTATCTGAAGAATGGAGGGTGATCTTAAAGATAATGTGACCTGACTCCTCATGTGAGGCCTCTGGTTGCTGTTTGTTTTCACTCATGACAAATGACGGTCCTCCTCATGTCTTCATGAAGATGCCACAGCAACAAGTAGTCTATAGGTTAGAGCTGCTATTTCCTCATGAAACTTTCACTGTACATTGAGGATGAAGAGATGAATGCACTTTAGATTGTGACATCATTGCAGCAAAAAGTAGCACTATGTCACATCTGAGGATGGGCAAGATCTGGAGTCTAGAGTGGGGGACTGCTGTGTGTACTGTTTGTGCACAAGGGGCCTCAAATGAATACTGGAGCCAGATCAGCTGTGTTTTAAGGGATTCTGTAGTGTTGAAGATGTAACTTTCAGCTTTGCCACTCAACAGCGACAAGACACACTTCACTGTATATTGTGATTTTTGCAATAAAAAGAACAATGAAGTACAATAAGCTTATTATTGAGGAGAAGAGCCCACTCAAAGCTGCTGTAAGAGACCTTTCACTGATGGGAAATCAAACCAACTCTGACAGTGCTGGCAACCTGTAACCATCTGTCATTAATGACAGTTAACACAAACACTACTACACAGGCTGATGCTGAACAGTCTACCAAAAGTTTGGTTGTGAGACAGTGCAGACACAGTCCAAGGACAAAACACCCCCTCCAGACCAGAGTGTGGACGCAGGGGGAGCGTTTTGGAATGACAGTTGGACAATGATGAACATTTTACTCTTACGATAATAAATGCTGCTTCTGACATGTCAGTGTTATTAAATGTGAAAATGTTCTTGCCAAAAAGAGTCAAAGCGTCCACGAGACTGTTCGCTGGAGACAACGATCATCTTGAAACGTTTCTGCGGGACATTAAATCTCCACTGGAACTGAGAGGGATCTCATTTATTTTCATGTCAGGATTTCCAGACTGGTGAGGAGGAGTCTTCATCATTTCCCAGGTGGGCAACACTGATTTATTTCATATTTAGTAAAAAAAAAAAAAAAAAAAAGCCACTATGGGTATCAGTTTAAATCAGTACAACACTCCTGACAGACTAAATAATAAATGATGAATTGTGGTACAAGATGCAAATCATCTCAGTCACTCTCTAATACACCTGAAAATTAACAATGATTTCTGTTGTTTATCCGTGCTACTGGAAAATGCATGTCAGAAATGATTTCCAAAGAATTTGACTTTTAGAAGCACAGAATAAAAGAGCCTTCAGGTTTCAGTGCACCCATAGATAAGAACCGTGATCTGATTATATGAAGACAGAAAGAAAAAATGGAGAAAAATAATTACATTCATCCTGCAACCACCTACACTGCTAAATTCATTTTCACATGACGGACGACAAGTTGCATTCATTCCTAAAGTTTCTGTTTTGTTCAACAGTAAAAGTGATGTTGAGCTTCCTATTTTTTTTAATACCACCATGAATGTATTCATCAAGCATGACACACACAGTACATACAACCCATACTATACTGTATTAGAGGAAAGCCCTCAATTTAGCAGCATATCCAGAACTTCAGTGTTTAAAGTTATTATTTATTTTTTTTTACTTTTTTTGTAATTATTTCATATATTCATCATTTTTAACTCTCTAACCAAACCAATATAGCAATGGGCTACAAGAATACTGATGAATGAATGAAACTAAATCTACAAAGATGACAGAATTACATTGGTTTGACAAAATAATTCAGTTGAACCAAATCGCCACAAGGTGGCACTAAAGAGCTTAAAATTTCTGCATCAGGTTTCTGGTGATTGTGATGATGGGTAAAACCACAGCTTGATGGCAGAGGCCACCTCAGGATTTATGTCAGTCTGTCACTTGTTGGACAGAACATTGTAATCTGTGGCAGCTAGTGTAGATTTTTCACATTGTATGTTTCTATATGAGTGTGTGTCCTGTGTTTCTGCTGAGTGTAATACAGCTAAACCTGGACTATTTATGTTTCATGGAACAATTCCACACATTTTTATTTGTACAAGTGCAAAATAAAAGTCATATAGTCTATACACAGGACTATGGGATGTGTCATAAACACCTACCTGAACACTGCAGGGGATCAGAGGATAGTTGTAACATATCAGTCTTTCTTGGAGCTGTGTAAAGTCACTGTAGTTACATGGTGTGGGTGTAGGCTAATCCCTGGAACACAAACAGAGATTGTAGCCTACAGTGTCGTCTGTTATTACCATTTAGACCAGGCATCTCAAACCAATTCCACAAAGGGCTGTGTGGCTGCAGCTTTTTGTTCCAACCCAGCAGCAGCACACCAGACTCAACTCAGTTAATCAAGTGATCTCAGTCTCCAGACAGCTGATTGGTCAAACTGTGTGCTCTTGGTTGGTTGGAACAAAAAACTGCAGCCACAGCGGCCCTTTGTGGAATCGGTTTGAGATGCCTGATTTAGACCCTAGTCTGGGTTAGTTGTAATATACACTGTTGTGAAATGCAACATTATGACAAAAAATTGATATTGCAGTGTTTTATTTGGTTTTATTTAGTTTTATATATATATATATATATATACACACATTTGTGTGTGGTGTGACTGCCTGTGTTTTTCTGAGTCTGTGTGAGCAAAGTAACCTACTTCATTACTGTCTGATGATTTTGAAAAGACTTGTGTTAAACGGATTAGAAAACTGGACAAAATGTGCAAATGTTCATCACCTTCAACAGTTGAACGTACGTGTGTGTGTGTGTGTGTGTTTGTTGTTGTTGTTGTTGTTGTTGTTAGCTTACCTCACAGCTACGAGCTAAAACATTAGCAGGTTACATATGAAAACTATTTCAAGACATATATGTTTTAAGAGTTTAACTAGAAAGCAGGTGGCTGCTATAAAGCAGGCTATGGAAACAGGTGTTTCTTGATTTGTTCCGCTAATGAAGTCACTACGGTGGCCCTGAGAGGTCAATGCACAGCAACGTCGGACAACACGTGGACATAGACCAACACCCTCAATCAGAAAAACATCTTCAGAACTAGAACAGGAGCTCTGCAACAAAAAAAGAAAAGTAGCTAAACAAACAACTGCAAATCAAAGAGGGGACAGGAGTTTGGTGGTGGGGCGAGGGTGTAATAATCCTGTGGCCCCAATTCCAGACCAACCCTCTGAGCCATATCATCCTCTCTCTCTCTCTCTCTTAATTCAGATCAACACCACTTCAGCTGTGCTGTGTTAATTTGCTGCACGTGTATTGTTATATAGATAGTTTGTCTGATTCTGTGTGAATTTGCAGTCTTTGTGTCTGCAGCATACTCTGGTAGCAGGACAGCCTATGTCTTCTGCCAGTTGGGGACACGATGGTGATCTCACTGTGGAAACTGTTGAAGTGCACGTTACATTATCTGTGGTACTTGTCACTGGATAGTTGAGCCACCATTTGCAGCAAAAGAAATCAAAGGTCAATAAAGTTCTTTAAAAACACATCACACATTGCACATGTGCACTTCCTTTTCATCTCCAACAGACATCACTGAGAAGTTTGAAACAAAAGAAGACTATCTAACATTTTGTATGTGGTTATGAACTAAATGTGCGTTTTGTTTTGTTTTTTTCAGCACATTTTCTTTTTCAAGTATGACTGACTCCTAATTGCGGAGAAAATGCTGCATTCAAACGCTTGTCAGGATTTTTCCAGCTTGGAGATTTCAAATGAGCGAGTTTAAATTTGAAGTCTGCCAAACTTAGACTGACTCTCTGAGCTCATTATGCAATGAATAAACTTCTCAACATGTTGGCAAAATTAATTATGCGTCTCTTGACTGAAGGAAAAATACAGTTTCGAGTGTGCGACCACACATCTGTATTTACTTAAACCAGTGAATCTGCATAAAATATGTTGTAAGTTCTCAAAGCGGTTCCCTGATGACAGATATGAAATATATGCTCTAATGATTTTATCATTCATGTACATTAAAAATCGTTTTATGCTGTGTGCATCAGGGTCACACATAAGAGTTTGCAATTTGTCTTTTAAAATGTAGGCTATCAATCAATATCGATAGTTTAAATTGAAAAATGGAGAGATTACCTACACATCATGGTGGGTCACTATTAAAATTAAAAATGTATTCTAAAAATAAGTTGTCCTCTGTGACACACTAAGCACGAGGTGGCAGCAGAAGACAGTTCAGCTTCTATTTGAACCATTGTCTTCACAGAGGTGTCACTTCTTTTATCATACAGTTTGAACCAATGTAATATTTACCATGGTATGTCACTGATTGCATTTTTAACCTTAATAGCTAAATCACATTATACAGTTGTTTTCATTATACTTCCTGCTAACTTTATTCTATCGTGTCAGTAGTGTTTTCTTGAGACTTTCTCCATATATAATATAACATAATATACAGGCTTTTAACCATTTTCTCAGTACCCTAAAAAGGTCCTATATTGTAGGTACATATCTGCATCTTTGCTCATAAAGCATGTCTAGAGTCAGAGTTAGTGATGCTGTGAAGGCCTCGGCCTTTATTCAGAGCATTAAAACCAGTCGCCAGGGCTTCTGAAGCTTTGTGATGTCACAATAAAGAAGTCATGATCCCAACTGTGCTCCAAGCCTGGACCCATCATCCAGCTGTGCAGGATTTGGTTTCAGTGTTTACCTGAAATCTCTGTGTGAAAGTGTTTTTATTAGATCGCTCTGATAACAGTCAGCCAATCAGAAGAGAGACTCAGAGCCCCCTCTCTTATGATTGGCTCACTGACCTGTTACCAGAGCAGAGAGAAGCTGGACAGAGATGTAACACTACACTGATGTGCTCTATGGTTCTTTAAACCACATCTCAGGATTGCGTCGTGTAATTTTATCATATTTATCTGCTGCTCCGCAGAGTGTAGTTTCTACTGTCACTGTTTCACTGCTTCTTTACCAAGGCTTCAGTTTTGTCCAGTTTCATGTACCTCATGTTTAGCAGAGACTTGAAGTTTCCTTTAATGTTCCTATGGATCAACACTCAACACAGGAGAAGAGGAAAATATGGGTCCTTTATCCAACAGCAATAAATACCTCCTGAATGACTGGTTGCAGAGGACCGTGAACACTCTCATGGAACTTTGTTTTCATAAGTTTGATTGGCAGGGACGACTGCAAATCTCTTTCCACTGAATCATCTTTCTTAACTTCTGTCATAACACACAGGGATCCAAGGAAAAGCTGACAAACGGCACATTATTATTTTTTCATATACATAACGGTAGCGGGTTTATACGTGATGAAACGCCACGGTCACATTCTCCATGTTCAATGAGGCTCCGGAGTCACCTGCTTCACAATAACTTGAGACCACTCCGTTTGAAAAAGCCATGATCTTCTTCCACACAGTCTTTTATTTGTAAATAATAAAAATGAACTCTTGAATATAAAACATACACATCAGTAGAGCCACATCTGTTATACAAACAAGAACTGTTGCAGTGAATACTTCGTCTTTTGTCTAGAATCGTGGTTTGGGAGTGGGGAGCCATGGGCTGTAAACAATCAGTATCCCTGGAGTAATACTGACAAAGGAAAGGGCAGTCGGCCACACCGCCAAGGGTTTCAACAGAAACATCCGCAAAATATGTCTGCAAAACCAGATTTCTCCTTGGTTTTAGAAGTCCAGTCCAAACCAATGGTAATAATAAAGGGGGGAGGAAAGGGGAATCCAAGGAGATGAAAGTAAACTTTGCTCTAATTGGTTCTGCTAATTTTCTTCAGCTGGGACAAAAATAAAGGCCTATTATAGCGCCCCCTTGTGGCTCGGTGCCGCTCAACAGCCCGAGCACATCAACAGGACACAAACTCCCCTCAACAAGACCAGGAATGTTTTGTGTGTCAGCGATGTTTTCTTTTTGTTAGTTCATATCTTTAAGTTTAAGCCGCTCATCCTGATTTGTATGTACAAGATGTGCATGTGTGTGAGTTGAGTGACGGGTGTACAGTCAAATACACTCTTTTTATATTCATATATCTATATCTTTATCATTTCTGTCAAACTCATAATGATACTTCATATACATTTAGCTGTTATACACACATTCTCTATCTCTGTCTCTAGCCCCGACTGTCGTAAACTACAGTTTAGACACCTACATCCTCAGATACACCAGGGGCTCGAGTATGCTCAGTACTACAGAACAGCACTGTTGTTCAAAGGGTTCAAAGAAAAACTGAAACAAAGGAACTTTTTTTTTTCTGGAGACTTTCTAATATGGATATTTAGACCCAGAGTGGTAGGCGTGGCCTGGGTGGAGTTGACCCCCTCCCCCCCACTGGTTTGCTCCTTGTTAGGGGGCAGGGATGGCTTGGCTTTTCTCGGTTTGTATTCATATTCAGTACGAGCAAACTGTACAAGAACATGCAACATACAAGCTGGCCTAAAAGTATGTGGAACTAACACACATAGTCTAGTCTTTTTTTCTGTTTTTGTTTTTTGAGAATTGTTCGTTAATTTGTCTCGTCTTCGATTTTACAAAAAAGTATAGAGAACAAAACGAAAAAACGAAACAAACAGAACGAAAGAAACGTGCATGCAGCTTGGGGCCGGGGCCGGGGCATCCCCGAGTCATGCTGCTCCCTCCTGCAGGGGGAGTTTGAGGGTTTAGGAACAGGGGGAGAGATGGGGTAAAGGGGTGAGGATCGGGTGAGAGGTGTTCGGGCGAATGTGACCTGACCTTGATCGTCGGCCTTTGGCGCACCGTCGCTCGAAAACCAAACATACACGTACACAGAGGGAGTCTGCACCTTATGGTACCATTCTGAACTCTAGGCAAAACAAAGACGTAAAAAATGATTCCAAAGAAAAACAATTAAAAAAAAGCAAATTGTTAATTTGGCCTCTGTTTTCTTTCCTCTTTGTTTACACAAAGAGCGAAACTTTTTGTGTGTCCCAACAAAGGAGTCAAGCTCTTCTTGTGCTTGCTTTCATATCTCACAACAAGGCTGAG
This sequence comes from Selene dorsalis, assembly GCA_900303245.1. NCBI lineage: Eukaryota > Metazoa > Chordata > Actinopteri > Carangiformes > Carangidae > Selene > Selene dorsalis. The sequence continues at coordinate 7,230 of OMNW01009352.1, forward strand.
GATGTGCACGAACGTGCGCAGCCTGCCTTCACCTAAAGAGGTTACCAAACTGTGCTGAACCACTGCCCCTCGTGCTCATCTATGACACTGTTACCGTGGTAACACTGGTAGAGACGACAGCCAACCTGTATGTGACGGTGCAGCTGCGTGGAGCTGCGTTAGTTTGCTGCTAACTTCTGCACACTGTTTAGACTACTCATCCCTGTGACCTCGCAGTAAGCTCGTCTCTGATTGGCTGGGGCGCTACTGGGTGGAGGACTCCACTTGAATCAAGTGCTCTAATAGGGGCTGCACAAGAAAGAAAGAACAAAGAAAGGGAAGAAACAGTAGAGAAAAGTGAAGGGTGTTGGACAAAGCTCTACTGCTGCCGGTCAGAGGAGAAAACAAATAAAGCAAAGCTCTGAAAACAAAAAAGTGTAAGGAGGAGGAAGAGGGAAGGTGTGAGACATGATTGTCAGACTCCAGCTAAGCTTTGATTGGCTAGTTCTGTCTCTCCCTCTCTCTCTTTCTCTCTCTCATTCCCTGTTTCTCCATCTGGCTTTTCATTGGTTGACCGAGGGCTTCTTGGTGTCGATCTCCAGGGCGGGGTTCTCGCCCTTTGCTCAGCTGTGGTCCAGTAGCTGTGGTCCATTATTTTGTCATTTAAGGGATATTGGGGGGAGGGGATTTGCGGTCGCCATCCGGTCACTAGGACCGAACACCTGGCGGCGGCCCTGAGCTGTCCAATGATGTCTGAGATGCCAGTCGCGTGAGTGGAGCTAATGTAGGGTCCACCAAAGAGGACGGTGGAAACAGTTTGTACCAGCCAATCACCGTGCTTGAGAGGTCCAGGTCCTCCAGTAGGATCTGTGCTACACCCATGAAACATTTGTGGTCCAATCGTCCGTAGTCGCCCCAGACTATCACCTAGAGGAGGGAGTGGTCAGACAAGTTCAACAAGTGAGCTAGACAGAACCATTTTTTCCCCAAACTAAACAGATGGTACATACAGCATGTAAAACTGACTGTGTATCTTGAATGTAGCTTGAATTACCACCACGAGGACTTCAGACTTTAAGATGACTTGGGTCGAACTGGCTGGCCTGAGGCTTCTCTCCCCAAAGAGACAAATCCCTAAAGTCTTAACTCTCAAAGCACTTAGGTCTATTTATGTCTTAAAGGAGAATTCAGTTTTTTGCAACCTGGACCTTATTTCTTGCATAAAATACGTTCATTTACTCACCGAACAACTTTGGTGTAACTGAGTAAATGAACGTATTTTATGCTAGAAATAAGGTCCAGGTTGCAAAAAACTGAACTTCTCCTTTAATACTGGTAATTTAAGTGCGAGTCAAGTCCAAGTCTAGACAATTACAGAACCATGTAGTAGTTTCTATTTAGTTTTTATGGCATCACATTATTAAGTGAGCAATGATTGGTCTGTTTGACATTAACGTGTTACTAGGTTTATCCTCACACACTACCACAGACACACCCACACAGTATTACCTGAAGCACCTTGCCCTGGGGACTCTCATCAAAGAGCAGGTGCTGCTGGTAGAGAGGCTCCAGAGTCTTTCGTGCAATCTTAGTTTTCTTTTTGGCTTTACAAGTTCCATTATCCAGCAGATACACCTTGACGTAGGGAGCTGGGAAAGGAGGGGAGCGGTTAGGATGGAGGAAAATCAGAGAGGGGGGGGAGGTTAAGGCAGATGGACAGAGCAGAAAGAGTCGGGTGGAAATGAAGGGTAAAGAAACTTTGTTGTTTATGTTTGATGTTCAGGCCTTAGTTCAGGTCGCATCTCAGTGAATTTGACTTTGAACTTCTCGTCTGATGTGATTGAGAGAGTTTTACCTGGGAGGGATTTGGAGCCTGGTTTGGGGGTAAGGCCTCGTGCCCTGATCACCTCCACTTCCAGCTGGCCTTTCTTATCCATCAAGCCAATCTGGACGTCACCTGTATTATATATATAAATATAAATATGTATTGGAGACACATGTAGACAAAAAGATTAATCAAAGGTTTAAATGACTATTAAAAACTTAAAAACCTATTAAGCAGCAGCATATACACAGTCTGTCCACAGATAACATTTAGCATTACAAACACAGAAATGTCATGTATAAAAGCAGATCTCATGGAGCTGTCACTCACCCATGGCAGGCGTTGCTAATGTTTGCCGGCCCACCAGCTGACCAGGACCTAAACCATCCAGGAAGTCACTGAACTGACTGTCAGCACCCAAACGCATCCCTGAGAAGATCAGACTGACACGCACACACACACGAGCAAATGAGTCCCTGCATTTTCCTCATAATATAATTTTACTTTGCATAATAGTTACAACACAACGCTGCACACTGTTGCATCATTAGGGTACTCCTGATGATGTCATCAGGGTTATCTTGGCTTGGGCTCAGAGACTAATAAAGTCACTTCATTCCTGACCTTGGAAGATGATGTGTACTGTTTTAAGGGCTATAAATGAGGAAATCTCAGGTTCTGCAGCTTTGTTCAATTCTTTTTTGATGTGAATTTCTCATCTTTAGTTGAGTACACTGTGCCTGATTGTGTAACTTAATCCAGAGTTTTGAATTCTGTGCCACCTTGGGAAACCCTGCCTCTTTTCTGATGACTGCTCTTCCTCTGCTGTTTACATCAAGAAACATTAACAGCTCTACAATCAAATCGTATGCACATCTTGGTTGCTGTAGCACCCTTTTCAAGGGAAAAACACTAATTATGTTCATACAAATAAGTCAAATATATCCACTGAAGGATGGAGGAGTATTTATTGTGGATCCCACCACGTATCTATGTGCTGGGTGGTCATAAAAATCCCTGACAAGCAGTCGATGAAACACTCATCCTGTGTTCACATAGGTCATATAGTCTTGTCTCTAGTGTGCACATACTTCCCCTCAGAGCTGTAGCTGTTCATGCTGCCATCTGTGGACTCTCTGCTGGCCTGTCGGTTCATGGCGGACCCTCCCCGTGGATACTCCACCGCCATGCCCGTCTCCACGCTCCTCTGGATGCTGCTGCTGCCTTTACCCCCCTTCTTGCCTGATAAAGTCTCTGCGGCAGACACAGACAAGGGTCCAATCACCACCAGTCTTTTACAGTGACCTCTAAACCCTGACTGATATCAGTTATCAGGCATCTCATATCACACTTACCCCAAACTGTAATTACAGGTTTAAAACAAAGTTACCAGTTTATGGAGGTCGAGTTGACTCTTTTCCCAGTCATATATACTGTACAAACTCAATGCAACAACTCTGAGCCTGATAACTAATAGGCTGAGCAGGTCTTCCCATGCACATTAACATCCAATGGTGACCTCACCAACATCTTTAAAAATCTGAACATATAATAAAGAAAATACAAAAACAAACACATGCACATCTTCAGGTTGCGAGGGTAAAGCTTTGTTGAGATGATGACACACATTCTTTTTTCAATCAGTGTTGTTTTAGGTGTTTAATAAGTAATTTCAGGTGGTGAGGTCACTGGAGGAAGGTCTGGCTCAAAGGAAATGGCTTAGTCGATCTAAATGCAATCTCAAACTGTCTGCAGAGGACTGAAGACAGTGTGCATCCAACCATAAAGGCCGAGTTCAGCTCTGTTTAAAAGGCCCGCTGTTGTCATCGTCAACGTGTAACCTCTGCCCACTTTCACTTTTAGTCTGTTTAAAAGAAAACGGCGTAGCTACTGTACACGCTCCACAATTGTAATCAATAATCAATCACTGATTTGGATACAGCCTGGGCTTCTAGCAGAACTGAACCAGCCTTTAACATGATAGGAGGTGATAGGAGAGGGTGGAGTCAGGAAAAGTGCCAGTGACAGGGTTCAGGAGGGGCTGGAGATGCTGGAGACCTCTGTCTGTCTGACAAAGCTGGTCTTCACCTTCTTCTCATTGTCTCTGTGATTTCCTGTCTGTCTGTCTTTATTCTACTGTCTACAGCTGTGTCTATTTGAAACTTGTAAAAGTGTTTATTAACTAACCTATTCTCACATTTCTCAAAACGATTAAAAGCTACATCCAACAGCTGCTACACAAAGTATATAGCCCTGTAAATGATTTTTCTCCTATTTAATATCATGCCCTGTTTATGATTATTATGCACCTGAAATGCAGCTGTAAGGCCTTATGAGGATGAGCTGATCAGTTAAGTGGTATTTTCAAATCTACTTTTTGTCCCGTCTTACAGTGTCTGACTGCCCATCTTTCAACTGTCTGTCTCTCTGTATCTGTCTAACTATTGCTTTACCTTTCTGTCTGTCCACCGCCTTACCCGCCGCCTCTGAAATAACACACACAACAACAACAAAGCCCATAAACAACAACATCATAAACAACAGCAACACTGGATACACCCATAGACCTATATGAACATATCACAGTGTCAATTAATGTTACCTAGTGGTTCCTCTGTATCTTTGCTGAGGTACTATGTGTGTGCGTGCATGCGTGTGTGTGTGTGTGTGTGTGACAGTGAATGAACTTTAAACATATCAGCACAGGTCCATATCTGCATTTCAACCTAAAACCTTGTGGTTCTGCAGCTGAGGTTAAGGCACCTTATTGTTGGGCTATTTATTGACACACAGTTATTAGTGTAGTATTATTTAAAAAGGCACTGGGGATAGCTGCTACTACTGTATGCACAGTGATCGTCTCATCTTCCAATACAAGCATGTACCAATAGAATGGTTTCAAGTAATCACACATGATACTCTATATATAGTTTAACAAAATCTGACAAAATCACCCTTCCTCTAAAAAAAATGCTGCCTCAGCTTTGCTGAAAATGAGAAACGTTTTATATGAATCAGCCAAAGGCAATGACTCTGGGCTTCCAACACAATATAAAGTGGAGTGGGTGCTGTTAGAGGCTGCATCTCTTTGCCAGCAGTATTATTTATTATTTACCATAATTACACTGATGTACTAAAGTGACAGTGACAGGGATTCTTCAGCGTTTACTGTGAGACTCCTAGTGGTTATATCATGTAGTTTAGACCAAGATAAGAAGATATTTTATAACTATGTCATATCGTTATTCCCATTGTTTTTCATCACTGTACAATGTTAGACCATCATGTGTGTGTGTGTGATGATTTCTAAGTGTTACTGTAAGTTGATGTCTGTTTAGAGACCTGCTTTTGTGATGTGTGATGTGACAATGTTAGAAAGACGAGTTCCACTGAACTGTTTTGGTAGTTGACAGTGAATAGTAAGAAGAACAGATCAGAGATCAGTCAGAGGTACAGCTTTACCCAGGATGCCTCTGTCTACTTGCTTGTTACTACTTGTGGTTCTTTGTTTCTAGGTGCGTGGTTGTGTGAGCGTCAGTCGGTCGGCGCGCTCTCTGACCTGTCTGGCTCAGCTGCGAGGTACTCTGGCTGTGTCTGGATGGTAGGATGGCAACAAAACGTTGGCTGAGGCTTGAACGCCGCTTCTTGATCCCGCTCCCCAGGCTCCCCAGCGCCGTGTCTGATTGACTGCCATCAGCATGCTCCATGCCATAGATCTCACCGCTCACGCTGGTACTCTTCATCATCTGGCGGCCCGGTGCACGTATGGCCCGGCTGATCATTGACCGGCCACAGAATCAATCACATGATTTTATTCAAAATTAAGCTCACTTCATAGTACCTTTACTGAAAAGAAAACATTAAGTAAGTGTGTGTGTGTCAGTGTGTGTACCTGAAGCGTCCTCGGGGTCTCTCTGACTGGATGGACATGTAGCTGGTGCTACTGATGCGAGAGGCACTGCTGGTTCGAGAGATGGCTGACACGTCACTGACATCACTGTCTGAGGACTTATGGGAAACATTTTCACTACTCCTCTCCTTATAGAGCTACAGGAAACACACACACATCACAGACAAGTCAATTCATGATCAAACCCTCAGGAAAAGTGTTGATGTCACATCCAGAAGATCCAAAGCTGCATTACGTGATACTTAAACATGGAAAGAATATGAAATTCCACACGACAGTACTTTACTGTTTGTGGTGACAAACTCAGAGAAAATCATTATTATTAAGTAACATTTTAGCTTCTCTCAGCAGATTGTTTTGGTTTCTCAGCTTCAACTTCACTGTCTTGCTGTTGTTAAACCCAGTCTCTCTCATCATGCTGAAAAACAACAGATTAAGGCTGATTTAAACTTGAAATGTAGAAAATCTTTCTATATTTGATTGGAATTAAACTATTTTAAATTTTGTTCTACACCCTTCATCTATTCACATTCTTGTTTAACTGACATTTTCACCTTAAATATTTTCTTAGTCGACTTTTAGTTGAAACTTTACAAAGGTCGTCTAAAGCTTACAGCAGGTAAACCCTATACCCAACTATTTAGATTTTGTAAAAAGTAATAAAATATATGAAAATGACTGTGAATCCACCTTCAGTCATTATGTGTCTTGTCTTACTGTCTTTCATTATTATCTTTTAATTCATATTACAGCATTAGCTGCCATTTCTGGATGTTTCTGCAGGTGATTTTGGTGTTTTCCTAGGATTTAAATCAGTTCACCTTCAGTCAGATGGGAGACACTGTAATGCATCAAAGACAGTATTTCCACCATGCAGGTAAAGTTCTGCTGACGGTGTGTAGACATGTGAAAGTTGGGATATCACCATTAAACTGTCAGTGTCCTGTAAGAACACCTGGCCTGTGTGGATGATACAGTTCTATATTCACAGTGTTAGGTGCCTTCTTCAGAGACTGGCCGGTTGGAACCCATTCATTTCACTGAGTGGTCTTCACCATTATTATAACATTATTTATTACTTCCTTAGACGGTGCATGCAGTTCAGTGTGATGCACTTCAGAAGGATTAATGCTCATTGTTTCTGGCTTCAACTCTTTACTTTCCTGATGAGTTTGTGCTAAAGTGAACTGGTGAAGCGTCGGGATAAAAACACTGACACACCTCCCGTTTGTTCTTGAGGGGTCTGTCCAGCTCCTGTTGGCTGGAGGTGGAGGCAGCTGACATCCGGTTGGACTGAACCCTTATCTGGAGCTGACGGACACGCTGCTCTGCTACCAGGGCTACACACACACACACACACACACACACACACATAAATAATAAGAGGACAGATGACTGAAAAAGCCTAAAATGTATCAATAACTGCACAAGTAAATAAATGAATAAGGCATGACTAAAAAGCTAGTTTTTCACTTTTCTTTCACAGCGGCGTACAACACTTTTTCACAAGTAATTGAACTATTCAGTCCTTTAGTGTTCCTTAGTTTGTTGAACACATGACACAACTGTGTAGAAAGACAACATGAGAAGATCAGAGCAGTTCTGCTCAAAGGTGATAAATGAATAATGGTGAATTATCACACAGCCCTTAAATCAAGTGTTACAGAATGGCCAATTATGGCCAGTTCATTACCTAAGGCTGGATCTAATCTCTCACACATGCACACCTGCCAAAGAACAAGGTAAACAAACTCTTGTCCAAGCTTTAGATTTCCCATGAGGAAGATGTACAGTATAAAACACAACATTTCAGGTTTAGTGTGCAGTCTGAAGACATGATAAAAATGAAGAGAAGCCGAGGACTGCACTAAATGGCCGGGCACCAGCCTAGATACAGATCACAGGCCACATCAACGTTTCATCTGATGTTCCTCTGACCCTGATACTCGAAATGGAAGTCAGTCTAATATATTAACAAAATAATAATCTGTTTCATACCTGGATAAAACAGCATTTTCCCTAAAATGCTATTCTTCTTCACTGCATACACAGTAAGTTGCACTGAGCAGCAACAGGAAACTACTGTTTTAGAGCAATGAAGAAGTGATTTTTTTCTGACTGACAGTCATTCATATATGTATTTGAGGTTTGCAAAGGGTTAAACCTGAGCCAGACGATGGCAGCAATCATATCACATCCACACAGGATTAGTAGTCTACAGCCGCTAGAAAACTTTTACATTGAAATTTTTCATCAGTCAGTTTGAATGATGTCTTTATGGATGTCATGTATCTTTGCCTCTAACCTGACACATAAGGATATAGCAAATATTTCCTCATATTTCTATATACTCATATTTATTAATTACACATCCCCCAGACGGCTACATGTTCAAGTATGATTTGGTGCCACACACATACACCCCATCATCATCATGAACACATACAGTACCTTGTTCTACAGTGCTGCTCTTGGGGGGAAGCTGCGGGAGTTGCCTCGCTTTGCGGGCCGAGGAGGACGTCACAGAGGAGGAAAGAGACGCACCACTTTCGAGGTGGCCCCTAACATAAAACAAACATGAAAGCAGACAGAAGAACACAACCAGTGGGAAGGAGAGAGGGTGAGAAGGTTGAAGAAAAGAGCGGGAAGAAGAATGAAACAAAAACAAGAATGAAAAGAACAGGAATAAAAAGGAGAGAAAATGAAAGTCAATATGTTTGCGGTCCACGATGAGGCACTGTTGCACCGGGCTCTCGCTGCTCAGATTTCACACAATTCTCACATTACACGAGGCTGAAATTTACACACAGAATGGAACCTGGTGTCGTTTCATATCGTGCTTTAAGATGAGTGACATCAAAGACAAAGCTGCATTGAACACGAACAGACAGAATGTGGCTGTAGGAAGAGCATCGGCCTCGGAAACGAACAGCAACAATATTTTGGTGGAAAATCAGAGGCAACGTTTTCACAAAGTACAGCAAAGAAAAGCTTGTTCGTGGGTTTTGAAAGTCAGGGACTCTGTTGCCAAAAAGAGCAGCAAATAAAGGTTTAGAGAGAGGACACAGAGAGAAGGTGAGAGCCTTTAAAGCTGCGCTCCAACCAGCTCTGCAGACACTCACTCATTCTGATCAATCCTCACAAAACACCTGGGAACAGGAGCTGCTCATAAAAACCTTCTTTTCTATTTCACTGTGAGTAACCCTGTGAGAGTACTGTCTCAAGTAGCATTCTGCAGACAAACAGAAAACTATTGTGTCTGTGCATTTTCATTATTCTGCTGAGTATGAAATGTTTCAAACCATGAATATCATGAATTTTTTATAATAACAGCAGTTATGCAATATCCATTCAAAATTTCTCTGTATGTAACAAATGTAGTAATTGTAGTAATGAAGTAATTGACCATATTTTGAAGGATTGCTGTGACAGACCAGAATATAAAAAACAGGAATTTAACCCAGAAAAATCTTAACAACACTCACACATCCACAGAGAAATTACAATATTACACTGACAAACGCCCACACGACACACAGTGCACCGTACAGTACGTACACAAACACAGTGGAGCTGCAGCATCGGTGGCTGCGGTGTGGCACGGACACGGCACAGAAACACACTCACACCCAGAAGAGTATGTGGGAGTGAGAGAGCAGCCATGTTCAACAGTATCTAAAGGAAATGAAAGGGGATCTGCCTCCGTGTCTAGGGGTCACATTCAAAGGGAACCTCTTACCAAGGGCCTGATGTGGGGCCTTCTTTCCTCTAGAGCCCCTCAATATAGAGGTAGGTTTGATTCTGGTACATACACACACAAATGCATATGAAGTTTCATACAAACCCAAAGCCAAAGCAACACAATGTGTGAGCAGCAGCATGCAAAAACAAGGGAGGGTAGAAGGATGAGGATGAAGAAAGATTGCGGAGGAGGGAAAAGCAACAGAAAGAAGAAAAAACTATTTAAAATAATAATAACAAAGGGTTTTTCAAAAGTGTCAAATGAAGCACAAACCATACATTAAAGGCCCCATTTTCCTGTGTTTTATATGAAGTGTTGATCTATAAGAGGTTATACAACAGGCTGTAAGTCCCAATAACTATTCTGGGTTATTTTACATCTCCTCTCTCAGGCCTCACTTTGGGGCTAGAGTAACAACAATCAGTGAGCCAATCAAAAGCGAGATGTCACTCTGTGACATCACAAAGTTAAAGAAGTCATGAAAGCTGGTGTTAGGGTTCAGTTTCTGAGTACAACCTGCGTGCATTTTTCTTTGCATTGAGCCTTCGATACTTTCACAGTATTAATATAGAACCTCGACCTGCTGTATAATAAAAGGCGTGAGGAGCTGCTTTTAGATAATGTAGGACCTTTAAAGTTCACAAAGCGTAAAGAATGTGAAAATGGTTTGATCTACATTAAAAGGGTGATTAAAGGACCATTATCTGAACATCCAACCATTTCTCCTTAAAATGTATATATGTTAACATATTTGGCACAACCATTGTATAATAACATATTTTTTAAGGAGAAAAGGTTGACACATGATGTAAAATGTATTGATGCTTTTAAAGCCACACTTTGAAGCACTTAAAACCCACACTGGGATGTGCACTTGATATCTATGTTGATTTTATAAAAGCTAATGCACCATAATGTGACTGCAGGTCAGTGGATGCCTGCTTCAGAGAGTGAAGCAACTTCTGCTGATGAGTCACAGTCAGGAAACCTCGAGACAAATTAATGGTCATTAGTAGAGACCGAGGAGAGATCCAATAAAAGTTTGATCTAAAATTAAATGTGTTATCAAACTGATGACCACAATTTGACCCAATTCATCCGGCTAAGCACCAAATGTTCATAAACCTATTCAAAATCTAGACCAACTGCTACTTCATAACAATTATAATTTACTTTAAAATCAAACAAGGACCATGGCTTATTGTGTGTCTAGAGCCAGAAAACCTCCATTAGAACTCAAAAAGAAGAGGACTTCTTCCAAACCAGCGACTTTCAAGTGATAGATAATTCAAACATTAATTGTCAAGTTGTGTCATTTCAATCTCTTCCTTTCAGTGAGCCCACACTGCATCATTTGACATGTGCTGAACCTACAGTACACGCCTTACCTGCCTCTCCCAGAGAGCCTCCTGCCAAGAGTCTGACATTCAGGTGTTTCCAGGGTCCGAGGCTTTCTGGAGAATGGTGGATGTATGAGGTGAGTAACACAGAACAGAAAAAAAAAAGATGGATGTATGGATGAGAGGATGGAGGAGAGCATGACGGAGGATAAATCATTTAGATTTAGAGGAATCTGACTGTGTCGGGGGGCTGTCAGTGGCCTTATAAGTTTATGATGTGGAAAACAGGGAATAGGAGGCATGCTGTGATGCATGGTGTGACGGTGATATGAATAAGGGGTGTCATATAATCATGCTTCATCTGTAAGTGTGCCTGTGTGTGGGTGCACGTAAGTGTGTGTGTACCTCGGCTTTGTACTGAGGTGAATTAAAGTCTCTTGGGTGGGAAGTAGCATCCATATTCTCCATTCACGGACATAAGGATGACAGAGATGATACATGCATCACCACACACACACAGACACGAACGCACACACACACACACACACACACATACACATAGTCACACTTATGATTTGAAATTCTCGGTCGCTGCTCAGCACTAAGCCTTGAGCAGGGACTTGTCAAAGACCGAGAGGAGAAGGTGAGCACACAGAAGCTGCGGATGCAAATTCCCTGTACACAAGTAAACTTGGAAAGACGGCAAGAAGCAAACTGAAGGCAGGATATCACACCATGACCAATACAAACTACCATGAGTTCACAAGAGCACAAACTGGCCACTAAAAACCAGGAAGGAAAGAGGAAGAGAAGCAGCAGGACGAAGGTACAGCACCAACCACAACCAAAAGCCTGTGGCTTAAAGTCTTCACGTCAGACTGCGTTCCAGAAAAACACCAACCACACACTGAAAGCCACACAAACAAACCAGTCGCACAATGTGAGTGACAAATTGTGAAACAAAGTAGAACATGTCTGTGTCCCGGGAAGTTTGTTATGACAGGTTCTACATTGTGTATTGCATTCACTCTCACTGTGTCCAGCTCATTTATCAAAACACACTTTACAATATGGAGCTAAACTGCAAAAAAGTGTCACAAATGATTCTATCTTGTACAGATGTTTTTAACAATGGAAAATTGCAGTTGTTTTGAAGAAACTTTTAATACTAGTAATAAGCAAGATGAACATTTTGGGAAATACGCTAAACTTGGTTTCTTGCTGAAACAACAGACACAACTCATACCTATTGAATCTGAAGGGAAAAAAACTGGAGATATTAGCGCCGCCTAGCATTTGTGTATCCATACCTTCGTACAGAACAAAGCCAGCTTTTAGCTCCTTTTTAAATCTTAAAGGAGAAGTTCCGTTTTTTGCAACCTGGACCTTATTTCTAGCATAAAATACGTTCATTTACTCACCTGAACAACTTTGGTGTAACTTGGAGTCCTTCGGAAGATATTTAGATCCACTCGCGATCCACGTACATCCATATAATGGGAGTTGTTGGGGCAAGGATGCAGCGTCTAAATAAGACATTATCTGCTGCGAAACACGTTCATTTCACCAACATGTTGTTATGAATCACCAGCACTATTCCCCCGCGAGCTCGGAGCGGCTCAGAGTTGTGTTGTTGTTGTCATTGGGGGTTTTTTACACGGCTTTTTACTGACCTACGACCTCGATGACATCACTTCCGTGCCACTGCCGAAGTCATAAAATATTGGTGAAATTAACGTGCAGATAATGTCTTATTTAGACGCTGCATTGTTGCCCCAACAACTCCCATTATATGGATATACGTAGATCACGAGTGGATCTAAATATCTTCCGAAGGACTCAAAGTTACACCAAAGTTATTCGGGTGAGTAAATGAACGTATTTTGTGCTAGAGATAAGGTCCAGGTTGCAAAAAACAGAACTTCTC
>OMNW01009353.1:0-33914 GCA_900303245.1 Selene dorsalis
AAGAACGGTACGGGTCCATTAGAAACCCATATCTACTCTTTTACCGCAGCAATCTTTTGTTAAGTATACAGTACAGCTACTGCCTTAGGAACTGAGCTTATGGCGGACACGCCAACTCATTACAGACATCAGCTATTCATTTCAGCCCTCAACCCCACAAGCCCATTGTGCTGGAGAGACGAGCATGGCCGCCACTCTCTCGCTCGTGCTCACGCTCCCCTTCTCTTCTTCGTTATTTGACAGCGAGGAGGAGAGCGGTTGGAGGCGAGGCAGAAGAGCAGTAGAGGGAGCAAGCGCAATTTCCCATTCCTCCCCGTTTTTAATAGTCTCATGAAATTTAGATCAGAGGAGCAGTGGTGCAAACACAGCCATACAGTGGTCGCTATACTCACCTGTCTGACTGTCTGTTTGTCTGTGTGTCTCGGCACTTCTTTGTCTATTTCCGTGCCCAAGCTCAATCTTCGATTCAGTCTCAGTAATTGTCTAGCCTCTGCTCTGTCTGCTATCTGCCTTTTGCTACTTGATACTGCATTAAGAAAAAGAGGTACCCGAAACAGACAATATGATTGCTGGTAGCACGGTTGAGAGGTGCAGGTTAGACTCAAGTATCGCAACAACATACAGTAGGATTTCTTTCACCGCAGCAAACCTCATAAATGGTATCTGTGCTGATTGTAACAGCTTTCCACAGTGACTTCATTACCATCGGTGTGATCAGCCGCGAGGTGTTACAGCTCTGACTTCAGTGCTAACCAGCTGATCCTCAAAACCAAACACCACCATCTAAATCCTAATGTTAGAAAAATGGCTCATATGTCAATGTCAGACAAGATCCGCTTGAAGAGATATTGGCAAGTTGACTAACTCTAGTGTGTGGAATGAATAACATCATCAAAATCATGACACCGTCTCCTTCGTCATAAATAATGCAGCACAGTTTAAAAAAAATAAATAAATAAATAAAAAAAACACATAGCTTCTGGTATCTTCATTATGTGACTCAGTCGTTTACTGTTCCAGTGGGAGACTTCAGTCTCGAGCACACGTCATAACAAAGCTTTAGACAAACCGGAGACACTTGACTTGAGGATTTCTCAAAAGACATGAATGAATCAGGCATTCAGGCGAGCGTTTGGCGTGCGTTTCACATTGTCGGGAAAAACAGCATAAAATTAACACCTCCTCTCCACAAGGTTAATTTCTCTGTTGCATTTCGACAGGGAGTCTTTCAAAAACTAATTTCTTATTGTAACAGGCACCAAAGCAAAATGTCAGAGTGAACATCAAACAGAGACAAGAGGAAGACCTGTGGCTGCTGTAAAAAAAAACAGACTGAGTCCAATCCTGTCAGATTTAAAAACACATTGCCTTTTCTGTATCAGATTATATCTGTCATAGAACAAACCCGTTTTGTTTCAAATCTAACGATCAATAATAGCCATTACGAAGCAAGGAGAAAGGGAGTGAAGAGACATTTGGCTGTAATAATGCCTTATATTTCATTGTAGTGTCATCATGCCGTGACACATATTTAGGGGCTTTAAAGGCTAATATTGGAGAAATCAATCTGAAATTAAAGCACTGCAGCAACAGCTACTTAGTATCTATGCCTGCATAACAATGATAGAATATATGAGATTATAAGCCACGGAGTAAAGGTGGGCCTGAAGTAATAGACCAAGAAGTCATGGTGGTTAATTTAATATTGGCGGTTCTACAAAAAAAAAAAAAGAAAGAAAAAAAAGAGGTTTTAAAGGTGTGAAACACAAGCTGGAACCGCATGGCTGCTGGAGAGGAGGTTTCAAAGCAGGGAAGAAATTAGCCTCTTTCGCTAAGACAGGCCACCCAAACCCCTTACTCCTACACGATTTCTTCCTTCGCCCTTTTCTCCGCCCACAGCCAGTCTTAGCAAAGAGCCGAGCAAAATAGGTCATATTTCCAAAAACAATGACATGGGCTGTGTCTGAGTGCCTGCAATCTACCAAGCCTCCATCTTTGGTCTTTGTATCCCTCGTTCTTACGCACAGTCATTCAATCTGTTCCCTTGAAAACTTCCACTGCTAATGAACACAAATATACCTGATATGCGACGAATGTTGTTCTTTCTGCATTTCCATCTGCTCTTATGCGTGTGTGTGATTCCGTAATAACTAGCAGGGAAGACGCAATTGTGAATAGAAATGCCATTTGCTATCAAGCATGGTTTTGCATTATTAATGTCAATGCAAACATTGACATTAATAAAGGAGGTTGCAATCCTGCATTTTAAAGCTGGTTATCAGATGATTCTTTTGTTTACATTTGCATCCACGATGTTCTCATTTTTCATGTGTGAACATGTGCTATTGTTGACTTAAAAACCAAAAACCAAAACCCAAGAAACATGAGACAATTAGCAGGTTTCATAGCCCAGAAAGTCCTCTGGTAATCTGAGCTAAAAAAGAAAAAATAGTAGGGGAAACCCTGCTGTTTACAATGCATGTGTTAGAGCTGAGAGTTAAGAGATGGGACATCTGACCAGTAAGCAAAACTACAGCTAAGAGAAGGATCAGCAGAACTATAAAAACGACCGAGTGTTAGGAAGCCCTGCAGTTGTACACTAGGTTTAGTGCCTCTCTTTGTCTTTGCTCTTTGTCCGGCCTATCTGTCGAAGAAGGGTGTGACTGTGTACATGCATGGCTGCAGCCAACTCCACTTCCCCCCAAAAAACTGTCTATGAAATTCTGCAGCTTAGCAATACACAAAGAAAACCCATCAGCCGAGCAGCCACAACATCAATGCATGTATAATCAAATTGTAACGATATCTAGGTCACAGCAACTATCTGTGCGAAAGGGGGCAGGCCAGTAAAGCTTTCCTACGGCCCAACAATAGGCAACAGCTAATTGCTAGGAGGAAACAGCCCAACTATTTTTGAAACATGTTGCTGTTCTCCATAGAACAGAAGAAAAGAAAAAAAAACCAAAAAGCACTACAGCCTTTAATTTGAAGTACACAGACATTACAAGATAAGCTTTAAACCACTTAATGAACAGGCCAAACCTCTTATAAAATTAGTAAATGAGAAGCCTGCAGAGCATGTGAGTGTAGGCGTCGAGCAGAAAGGCCGCATGGACAGTGGAAGGTGTCTGTGAGTCTGCTCGTGAATGTGAGTGACACGAGACGTTGTTCAAAGTGAAACAGAGAGACGACGAGGAGTGCACAGGCAAATTGAAAAAGCCCATGTATAAAAAAAACAAAACAAAACAAAACACTGAGGCAAAGTTGTGCGGCTGCTTGCTGGCTCGAGACCCTTCCGACTCAAGGGCAAGCATGACTTTGAACTGGTGAGGCAGCGTGCGCAGCGAGCTGGAGGGAAAAACAAGACGCCATTTTGAAAAGGAATTAGTCTGAGTTATTCTGCTACAAGTCTAAGTCCTAACAGAGCGCAGGCATCACAGCGTGCATGTTAGGGCACTAGCTAGTGTACGCTGCATGTCACTGGCTCATTCCTTGCATTACTTAACACATGGAAATCCCCTAATCAACCCTCCCCATTTATTTTCCAGTGAAAATGAAGGAAACACAGGATTTACTACTCGGGCCTCGCCTCTGCAACCACAGCTCCGACAGTCCAGGAGAACTCCGGCATAACATCTGATTAATTGTTAATAAAGCAAAAAGGGGTAGTCTTGCTTTTGTGCTTTGTCACTAGGGTGTTTTGTTACACAAGTCAACAGAAGGCTGATTTTAGGAAAAAAGTGCTCAGAGAATTGAAATGAACCAAGGGAGCAGAGGTGCAATAGGTGCACCAACTGTGCTACCCAATATCTCCCATCTCATTGGTGTGCCATTATTAGATCTGCCAGCTACGACATAAAAAATATCTGCTATAACACCAGTCTAAACAGTTTTCATTTCCGTTCTCTCTTTCTCTTTGTCCGGCTGCGTATACAGCACACAAACGGAGAGGAGAATGACTTCATTATCATGTAATCACACAACAGGAAGTAGGTTAGACAACTTGAAAATGCAGGAAAAAAAAAAAAAAGAGTACTAAAGGAATTTTGTGGTCTATAACACCGCCTGACTCATGTGGGTGAAGGAAGAGTGTGACAAAATGTAAACAATCTGAGATCAACACATCATGTGTGCGGTGTACTCTGCCGAGGGCTTATTTGCCCGGCTGAGTCATACTGTGTTAATATCGGCTTTGTAATGTTGATGCTAAAATACTAAATAAATCATGGCGCTAGTGTCCTGTCGGCAGTGAGCATCATCTGCTTATTACTGACAGAAGAATATATGGAAGGTTTCTCTAACCTTTCCCACATCATACATTTGAATATACTGTGGGTTCGTCTCTCTGCCTTTCTTAATTTGATTCTTTAATACACTGTATAATCCTAAAATAAATCCTAATCGATGAATGATACAGGAGGAATTTGGTCGTATAACAACACCACACCTACGGGTTCATGATCCACATTTTACAAATATTTGCTGCATCTACTACTTTAAAAGTTGCTCTTACAATAGGAGTTTGTGTTTGTGTGTTAAACCATAAAATATGCCTGTGTGTGTTTAAAAAGTGAACCACGGGCGGTAAGGCTGAGCACCGCATGCGACCATCCGCCATGACACACACAAACACATCAGGCAGGAGCTTATAGTTCTCACACCTGCTAGTGCGTAATGACATTAAACTTTTCTCAGTCGCTACGTATAAGAGACTAAAGGATCCACTAACATCTGTTCATAATAAGATATGATTCATCACATTTTGAACACAACGTGATTCAACAGCGTGTGGAAAACTGCCATCCCCCAGGACACTGACTAAATATTCCAGCCTCGTATTAGCCTCAGGACTAAAAACATATTGTTTCAGTCTCAATTTGGGTTTTAGCAATTATTGTGGTTTTTGCATTAGTTTCCTTCCAAAGATAAGGCCACATTACAGTGTTGGCCAACAATATTTTTCCCTTGAGTGATGCTGCTGCTTGGAAATACATTATAGTTCTCTTGTAAATTTTATAAGATGCAGAGTGACATTAATGTTCAAACTGTGAAACTTCCAGACTCTAGAAATAATGATAATTTCTGATTAAAAGACTGATGCATTATTTACAGGGGCAATGTGATCAAGTGTATGTTGATCCACATTACTGATCCATATCTTAAAAACGTGGGGTGTGCAATATGGATGAAATTAGTATACCAATATTCATCAAAGTATAATAATGATATCAATACTGATGTCAGTACTCAAAATATTACGTTGATCACTTTCATCGATAGATTTCTTCCAATTTTGATAAAACTAAATTTCAAAATTATAATACGGATATTTGCTTCCAGACATTTGATATATCATGCTGTAACAGAAAGTCTTTATCTTATCTTTAATTTAGACAAGTGCAAATTATCAGTTTCTTAATATAAGAAAGAAAATGTCATGGCGCAATTATGTGGATAGATAAATGCTTATAGGAGCTTAGGCATAAACTGCAGGCATTGTTGACCCAAATCCAAACAACAAACAATTATTGATGACATGGATTCACTGGGGATTTCTAAATAATGTTTACTATGTAACTCATTTTGATGGAGTTAAATGTGACTTGAAACAGAAAGATAATCAGGTATTTGCTGGCTACATCGTGTTGATTATGTATTACTGATGTAAATACCACTTTGTGGGGATGGATAAATATTGAACTACAGCCTTGTAAACCAAAAATCATATGGCACAGAAGGCTTAGTGTTTGGGAACAGTCCTGGATTAAATACAAAAATCTGTTTAACATGTGCACTACTGATTTGTCTGGCCATGTGAGGTGGGCATCTGTATAATGTGACAGAACAGAAACTACACTTTGCTTTTACATATCAGGGCACGTGGAGCCACGAGTCCCCTCCTCCCACAAATTATCATTAATACCATCATCATAACACACCGCATGCACAAGCCTGTTGGCTTCCTAATGGGGCTCAAGCACAGCTCACAGCTACCAGTGCCACATGTTAACAAAACACAAAAAAACATATTCAAGGACACTGGCTGTTATGTTTGCATGTGTGAATCAGGCTGTCGTTAATTCAGTTAACTGATGCGGGCTGATTTGTTCGCGCTGCACTAGTTGAAGCCTACATGTGAAAACAGAGGGCGATGTTCTCTTTTCTCTCTCGCGGCAATGTAAACAAACATGTCTACGGCGGTGAGACATTTGTTGCATGCGGCTCTCCTCAGCACCACCAACCCCAAACAATGTGAAACGGGTACATGATATGACCGTACATCCGTGTCATACCGTCGTTTTCCCCCCACGGGACTGGCACACCGCGTACCCCGGGCTCTTGCGCAAGAACTATTGGCGAATTCCTATCAAAACAGGAAGCTCGCATGGGTCCGAAACGGCTACAACAACCGAGCGGACCACTCACTCTCCACCAGCACCGAGCCCTGCCAAAGCACCCAAAACCGACTGGTGCATGACGGGGTGACATAAAAATTGGCTTTACCTGCTTCCCTCGGTAGAAGAGGCGCTGTTGTTGAGGGCTTACATTGAAGATGTCCTGTATTTTCAACCGTAAAGACTCAATTTTGGTCAATCTAGAAAGATCCTCCACGGTTCGCGTCTCCTTCCCGTCTATGGTACGAACCTGGATCCACATCGTTGCGCCGCCCTGAAACGCCTCAAATAAATAGCAGATAAAGCGATATTTGGACGCGAATGTTGCTTTCCAGGGGCGAGAGGAGGTGGAAATTAAAAAAAAAATGTTCAGGGCTCCATTGCGTTTTCCTCTGCAGAGGTAACGTCGGACTGGCTCGAGCAGGAGGTCTCTCACATGAGGTCGCGGCGCCAAGCAAATCTCGCGAAATAACGTTTAAGCGAGCACAGTTCGCAGTTAAAGGCGCAGCTCTCCCTTTAATGTAAAAAAAAAAAAAAAGAAAACAGAAAAAAAAGTATAGATATATTACTATTAACGTTGTGCCACACCTGAACTATATGTCTGAACATAGGGACCCGTAGTTTTCATTTGTGATGTTTATTCCTCCTGTCAATAGAGCACCGCCTCTCCGGAAAACAATGATGATGGTATACATCGTTACTTGAATACAGTTTCCAGGTACTTATAGCTAGTTCAGTTATCTCCGTTTTCGCTACTGTATTTCGGATGTAAACGTTGAGCTTACACCTCTGTATTTCTCTGCAAGCCACAGTTACTAACTATTATACATTTATTTTTTTTGATTATATTTATTTTCATCACATTCTTTATTACATAATTGTATTATTACTTTTACTTGAGGAGAACATCAGAATATTTCTTCCATCACTGGGTCAGATTTACATGGTGCCCCAGGCCTAAATCACCTGCAGGGCCTCTCTATCCCTGTGTGTGTGTGTGTGTGTGTTTGTGTGTGTGTGTGTGTGTGTGTGCTGAGTCCCAGGTTTGTTGTTTTGTTACTTGATTAAACATAAAATTAATCCTTACACCATGTAGGCACACTGAAATAATGAGGGTCTTAATATAGATTTTGACACAAAGCTCTTAAAGACAGCACCTTGGGATGAGCTAATGAAGCAGGGTTCACCTTAAGTCCAATCAGCTAAAACTGTTCTTTAGTAGTGTATATTCTCATACCCCTCCTTTGCCAGTCTGGTAATCCTGGTTTGGTTAAATTAGTGTACTAGTATATTGTAGGATTAACCTATTTAAGACTAAAGACCAAGTCTCTTGTCCTCTCTAAAGCACAATTAGAAAACTGCAACACATTGATGTTGGTGCTGCCACGGTTCTAACAAGAAACTATAAAAGTCAGCCCAAAGCTCTGATTAAATGTTTACACTGGCTTATACTTGGTTATAGAATTGATTTTAAAGCCCTGCTGCATGTTTACAAATCACTCACCGGCCTAAGGCCAAAATACATCCCTGATATGCATGAAAAATAAACCTATTAAGCCCTTTAGATCTTTACATAGAGCAGTCAGCTACTGGTACCTTGAATCTGAACCAAACTGGGTTCTGCAGTTACTTTAAAGTGCTATGGTGTTTATCAATTTTAATTCATTTCATGGTTTTAAATGTTGCCATGTATTTTATTGCCAGATGAAGAACCCTTTGAATTGCTCCTGCCTTCTGGGTTGACTGGACAGGAGATGAGTGGTTGGTCATCATTACTGAAATACATGAAATGAAATATTGGAACCTGGAGATGTTTGAGTCGGTATAAGGAACAGGAACAAACTGCTGTGCATCACAAACCTTCCATGACACACTGCAGAGACAGCAGAGCTCATTCTCTAACGGCCTCACCCAGCTCTGCTGTCACAAATAAACATTTCAGGAGATCATTCCAACCGTTCACCAGAACAACAGCCCATCTCTTTGTGACAGATGAACACACTGCTGCACTACCATCTGTACATAGTGCATAAATTATACTTTACTGCATTTATTACACACTGTCATTTTCCATCGCAGGCCAACTTTTCTTAAATTGCACATATCATGAGTATAGATCTATCTATCTATCTATCTATCTATCTATCTATCTATCTATCTATCTATCTATCTATCTATCTATCTATCTATCTATCTATCTATCTATCTATCTATCTATCTATCTATCTATCTTTTGATAGATATTGATTGATTTATTGATCATATCATAGAGATTGATATCAAAAGGAAAAATTTCAAACAGCAAATCAAAACTTTTTTTGTACACTGCCATAAAAATCTATTGTTCCCACAACACCAGGCACCTCACACCACTCAAAGGACTTAAAGCATTTTGAATTCCCCCTCAATGCACACCAGGGATTTTCTTTCATCATTGTTTATCAAACAGACAGCTGTGCTGGAATGAAAGAGTCCTTGCCTTACAATACCTTTTAGGTGAAGTGAAATCACTGTAAAGCACAGGCCTCTCGTGGCATAATTGCTTAATTAACAACTGTCCCAGCTGGAGACCTCCTCAATGTGCCACCGGCAAGTCTATAGCTGTCAGTATAAGAGAATAATACATCTGCTCGATTCCCTGATGCTGCACGTTCTGTCCTCCGCTAATAGACATGACAAATGTAGTGAAACAATGAGGGGCGTTAAATATGTTCAGGGACACTGTTTTAACACACCAATCTGGAGATAAACAATTCCAATCCATGTCCATCCCCATCTCAGTCTATAACAGTGTAGGCCTAATTACACCGGCCAAAACACAACACAATCAGACTTTGGTGCCCTAATTAGAGTCTGTCAGGCAGTCAGTTTTCTCGGATTGTTTATTAATCCTGGCTCCTCCATTAGGATTGACACATTCTTACCCTAAACACAGCCATAACCCGAATACCCATGTGGCTGAGCGACTGTGGGCAAGGGAAAGAGACTGGCGACAGAAGGCACCTGAGAGTCTATAAAACGGGCAAAGTATAAGAGATTGTACGCTCACCTGTCCGTCGTTCATTGGTCAGTAGCGACATCTAGTGGTTACAAGTGAGACATGCATGTTGCTTGGGTTTACACTAGGCACAGAGTAATGCCTGCTATTTTCTCTGTCTCAATGAAAGACACTTGAGCTTAGGTTATGAATGAATGTTCAGTCAGAAAGATGCCGCTAATTTGTTGTTGTGCACAGAAGTTTTATCGATAATTTATATTATTAAGACAGCTGTGATTTAACGCCCCCTTTCATTCACGGTAAGTGACATAAATCAATTAAGGTTGATAATAGAGTGCAAAATGGGTGTGTGTCAACATCACTCCCAAAACCAAAATAACAATTTGGCGTGACACGCGACCAGCTGGCTACGTCAGGCTGCGCACATTTGCATCTGGCGCACGCAGGGTGGAAGTGAAGTGGACGGTTCAGTAGTCTTCAAGCAAGCCACAGTAGTCCGTTACTAGCTTTTTGTAACCCTACAAGGTTCAGAAGAGATCTGACACATGGCGCAAAATTTTTCTCTAAAGTGAACCTAGCATTTTTTAAGTGTCCTAAAGTAGCTGTCAACTTGCAAACCTAGCTGGTTAGCTGGATGGCTAGTGATAATGAACTGTTATGCATTGTCGGACAATCAGCTAGTGTTACTCCGGCTAATGCTCCTTTAGCCATCTTGCTGTCACTGACATCACTCCGTGCGCTGACGACATGAGATGTCTGCATAACTTTTTATCTGCTGGACATGCAATTGCAACAAAATTTCCACCATGGACGGCGAACGCAGCAATTGCAGGCCGCAGTTTTGGAGACAATAGCAAGCTAACCCAGCTAGCAAAGTGCCGAGGCTGCTAAGCTTGCTAAAAGCCGTCTTGCCTGGTGCGTGTCTGGAGCGGCACTGAAAACGTCGAGGTATGTTGTTTAACCCGACAAGCTCTGCCTGTGGTCAGTGTGTTTTGGTTTTATTTTGCACGTGACCAGAAGACAGACGTGATAAGGGAGTGCGCCGTGTATCTCTGTATGAGAAAGCAGAACAAACTTTTGTTTACTAATTGTTGTTTAAACTACCGTTAAGTAGCTAGCTCGCTGTTAGCTCGTTAACTTCAAGCTAGCTAGTCATTGATCCAGGGAAAAAGAAAAGTTTGTAAAGATTAAGGAGGTAGATGAGGCAAGTTCAGTTGATAATAATTTGGATATATTCACACGAGGTAAACATCTTATAGTTTCATCTTGTGGCTGTAATAACGTGAGCACCTGCCATAACAGGAATTATAATAACGACAGCCTAGCGATCTTAGGTTTCTTAGCTATGATAACCCAATTTCTCTGCTCTACGCTCTTTTAGATCTGACTGTATACGTGCTTAATAAGCTCTATCTGTGTGTCTTGTTGCAGTTTTCCCTTGCATCAAAACTATGTTGGAGTGTCGTTTGTGGAATCGAAGTTCACCTTAGCTGACACCTGTTACCCATCTCAGGTGGCTGCATCATGGATCAGGGTGTTACGACAGACCAAATCACAGCAGCTCGTAGCCAACCACTGTTCCATAGCCAAGACTTGACTGTGACTGACCAGAATCCAGCACAAGAGTCCAGCCCTGACATAATGTCCTCACAATCCAATGTGATGAGCAACAGCACTGAAGACACTGACCTATTAGTAACGGAGGAGGAGCTCAGTAATGGTGCCTGTGAAGTTGAGACTATGATGGCACTACACTGTCCTAGTGACAGTGGAGATGTTACTGGAGAGGGAGAGCAACTTGCTCTGAGTAATGATGATATGTCAGAGTTTTCTAATAGTGACCTATCTCTCCCTGAGGTCTGCATTTCCACCAACAGCAACAGCTTTGAAGAGGACATGACCTATGAGGTCCAGCAAGCTTATAGGATCTTCACTGGCTTTCTTCTGGACAAGCACAAAGGGATCACCAGCCCATTCCTCCATCCCATTGGCCACCAGGAGGCCCAGCATGGTATTGGAGGGGTCCGGGGCCGAGGCGGGGCACAGCTCAGGCAGTCGATGTGCTTGCGGAGGATGGAGGAAAAGTTCATCAGCCAAGAGTATGAGACCATAACGGAGTTTGTTGCAGACTTCAGGCTGATGTTGGAGAACTGTTATCGCTACCATGGGGTGGACCACTGGATCTCCAAACAGGCTCAAAAGCTTGAAATCATGTTGGAGCAGAAGCTTACGTTGCTGTCCAGGTAAACATAGTGTAGTTATAATGTTATACAAATTGCTGAGCAGGTAGGTGATCAAAATTATTGCACAGCTGTAATCATAGAGATCCTAAATGATGTTTACTATGGCATCATAAATTAATGAGGGCACCAAAAGTTTGAGTATTAAATAGATGCAATTTTTGAAACAGCAGTAGAATTTTATTATCAACCAGTTAGAAATACTGATAGTGCTGCATAGTCTGTAATAATTATACTTATTGTTAATGAGAGAATAGGAGTGTCTTCTGGAGTATATATAAACCTATTATACTACCATTAATCACTTTTATTTCATATTAATCCATCTTTGTTTTCCCTTTGTCAAATGAGGACGCTGCGAGAGAAGACAACTCTGGCAGTGACTTCTAAAGGACGTTTTGGTGCAGAAGAGGAACGGGGATCAGGGGGCACCTCCACGAGAAGGAGACTCGCACCCCGAAGCCTGGCTACTATTACTGTTGGTGGGCATGAGTCAATCATGGTCCAGACTTTACGACTAGAGGAGCAACAGAGGGCAAAGGAAGAAAAGAGGTGAGAGAATATTTTAGTTACATTTGTCTTTTTATAGGGTGAAATATTACAAGAAATTTGTTTAAATTTGGTAAACAGACAACAATTTAAATGTGTTTTCTGGATTTTAGGCAACGTGAGCTCGAGAAGAAAGAGGCAGAAGAAATGTCAGCCAAAGAGGTGGAAGAGTGGGAGCAGACATTGCTGTCACAGGCATCCCCCCATCCCGTGGATACACTTTGGGAACTTCCTGCTATAGGGCATTTCCTTTGCCTTGCGCAGACTGCCCTTAACCTCCCAGAGATTGTATTTTATGAGCTGGAACGTTGTTTGCTGATGCCCCGCTGCAGCCTACTGCTCTCCAAAATCATGTCTTCCCTACTTTCCCCACCCCAGCGGAGGGCCACTTTGCACCGTCGGCCTCCACTGCCTTACCGCCGCTGGGAGTCAGAGCTCAGGCAGCGGGTCATGGGTTGGTACCGAGTTGTTGGTGCCTCCCACGATCAGCTAGGTCGGACCGAGCAGCTGGGACTCTGCCACCAGTTCTTCAGCATCCTTGGGGAGGTGAGTCCTTTGGAGGAGAAACCTTTTCACTTGCTGCACTTCTACCAGCGAGTATGGCTTTTGAAGGGGCTGTGTGATCATGTGTATGAGACACAGAAAGGTGTGCAGGATGCTGTGCTGGCCCAACCTATCCATGAATGTAGGGAGTCTGTTTTGGGCTATGACAGCAAGGAGAATGCCTATATACATTTCCCACATTTCTGTGGTGCAGACTTGAGGATCTACTGCCAGAGCCCCAGCACACCCCCAGCTCTCCCTTTCCCCTCAGTATTGGTCAAAAGGGTTGAAATAGAGCAAGGGACAGAGGGCGATGAGTCAGATGGGATGAATGCTGGGGGGAATAAAAGTGACAGGAAGTGTTTCAGTGCCTCCATGGACACAGAAGAGTCTGATGAGTTTGGAAAAGAAAGAGCAGAGACACTCAGAGTTTTCAAAAGGGAAAATGGGGATGGACAGGAAGATAAAAAAAGGTTTAAACTGTGGTCACTGAAGAAGCAGGAAGGGTCAGAATCAGGGTCCTCTGATGGAGACTCCTGTGAAGACTCTAAATTGGACTTGAAAATACATACTAACTCCTTGTCCCTTTCACAAACTAGTCCAACTGGAAGAAGTGGTGTGAAAATGACTTTTAAGGAAGAGGCTGCTGGGTTCGAGCGTCAATCCAAGAGACTCACATTAAAACAGGAGCCGGACTTCTCATTGTCCTCAATGCGCACCATCAAAGCAGAAACACAGGAGCCTTGTCTGAGTGTAGGGGAACACAGCTACACTGGCAGGTCCCCTGCTCGCTCAGTGAATCTGGCCTCACCAACCAAACCATTGGAGCTCAAAATGGAGGGAGACAGCCCCAGTCAGGATCACCAAAGATCTTCCTGTTTGGAATGTGGTAAAAGCAAAACTAGTAATGTTAAATCAGAGGGGCACAACTGCTGCTGTGGCACATCAGGGCAAGCAACACAGCTGTCCTCTGAGAGCTCTCAAAACTCAAGTGAAGAGAGGATGAATGACAAAATCTGGACTAAAAAAAAAAAGCGGAAGAAAAAGCGAGGGAGGGAACAGCTGCCGAGGGTGAAAGGAGAGCACAAGCAGCTGCAGCACATGGACAGGATAAGGCAGTCCCCAGCTGAGGCTGCCAAGTCTGCAGTGCGCAGAGTTACCACAACAATCAAGAGAAAAGACAAGAAGAAAAAACACAAAATGGGTGAGAAATGGCTCAAGAGTTCAATATTGATGTTTGGTATTGCATCAGCCAGTGTGCATTCATTTCCACGGTGCCATATGGTGGATTTTTTAAAAATATGCATTACCAGTTACTTTAATTTTCACTAATAATTTATTGGTCTTTTTGACAGGAAAAAAAATTGAATCTTCAAAGAAAATGAAAGATGAACCTTCAGTTGAACCATCATTTAAGGTATTCAGACTCATGCTAAATGATACACTCATTTCTATTGCAGGGTACTTTAAATTCTGTATTATTTAAGCAATGATTTAAAAAAAACAAACTATAATAAGATGTTCTTACCCAGTTTTTTTCTTCTATATAGCTGGTATGCACCAGTCTTGAGGAGTTGCGAGAGTTGATCAGTAAGACAGAGGACGAGCTTGATGACTTGGAGAGCACTAAAAAGAGACTGGTAGGTGACCTGTATGCCCCAGAGCCTTAGAAAACACAATATGCTCACACAATTTTCATATTTCAATGTTAGTAACTTGATGAATGTTTGTTTTACATATTTGAACTGGCAGGGCCGGTGGTATTATAGGAGAGAAGCAGTGAAAGACCTCCACAGCACTCTAATCAGACTACTGAATGAGCTTTCACCCTGGGAACCCAAACTTGTTAAGGCCTACCAAAGGAACAGGTACGACTTGGTTGACATTTCATTGAGGACTGGATCAAAACAACATTTCTCCTGTTGATGATGTTTAATTTGTCTTTGTTCCATTTGAGCACAAAGCATATTAACCATAACTTTGATTAAACTTCTTTTATATCATATGATCATTGCTGCAATAGAAAGAAACCCCTGCTTTATTTTCTCTTCTCCTGCTTTTGTATCAGGCTTCGTTTGAAGAAGGAATTTGATGATTTCAAGAAGCACCCAGAGTACAATAACTTTGTGCGTGAGGAGTGTGTTTCATCGTCATCATCAGATGAGGATGAAGAGAGAGGTTCAGGGAAAGAGGTGTTTCCACTCACAGATCATTATAGAAGATCAGAAGAGGAAGACCTTGAACATACAGTACCAAGAGGTCTTTGGAGTGGAGGTAAAGTAATACGTAATTCAGTAATTTTGCTACTGTAATGTAATCGGAATGATTCAGTGTTTTCCCTGTTCTGCCTCTGCACTGTCATATCAATGTCATAGGGATTCCACAAAACTCATTTTGCCATAACTCACAAATTCATATGGTAATTTTGCCACAATTTAACACAAATGTCTAATAGAATAAAATGAAAAAAGAGTTAATACCCAAATGCCTAACATTGGCATTATAATGTTCTTCAGAAACAGATCTTAGGCTGTTTAGGCTATTTACATTCCACCAAACCGCAGTTTTTTTTCACAGGCAACGTCAGATGGCTATTCAAACATAAACCGATGGGTGTGTTTACTTCAAGAAAGCGGACGTGTTTGTAAATGGAGCAGTAATACAAAGTCTCGTGCGAGAGTCAAGTTGACGCGCTTAGTATGCTTACAGGTAGAATAAACAATAGCCAGATTTACTTTTTCTGCTACGAAAACGTTGTACCTCCGAGTTGATATTCGTTTGTTGATAAAATAAACGGGAACGCTTCAGACTACCTGTAAACATACTGAGCGTGTCAACTTGACTCTTGCACGAGACTTTGTGAGACTTTGTATTACAGCTCCATTTACAAACATGTCAGCTTTCTTGAAGTAAACAAACCCCTTAGTGTATGTTTGAATAGCCATCTGACATTGTGGAAAAAAAAGGGGTTTTGTGGGATGTAAATAGCCTAAACAGCCTAAGATCCGCCCGCTCGCATTTTACGCTGCTGTGGCGATGTGGGGACAGACAGAACTACTGCATAACAGGAGCAATTAAAAAGAAAATCTGAGGATTCATTCATTTAGACCTATTAGGAAACTATAGCCCCTGGTTGAATTTTCCTGGAATTGTCCTTTAAGTGCCCCAGAGTTAAAATTGATGTGTCTACCTGCCTGTTTAAGTGAAGATGTCTAATTGACTAACACATCCCTAATAGATATCTGTACTTTCCACTTAGCAAGCACCAGGGATTTTGTGACTGACTCTGCTGGAGAGACAACAATGACCTACGTACCTCCCATTCACCTAAAACATCCTGTGGCCAGCACAGAGAAAGGCGTCAACCTGCTGTCCAGACTCCAGACTGGCAATACTAACATTACTTCTACTGTGCACTCTGGGTTGCAGTCTAGATCTGAACTGATCCCATCAAATCAATCCAGGGATTCAAACTCAGCATGGACAGCAGGGTCTCCAGCCCAGACTTCACCATCACCCAGACCCACCATCCTCCACCCGACCACTGGACTACCTAAGGGCTACACGCCCATCCCCACCCTTCTGGCTAAGAGTGTGGGAAATAAAGTGACCTTAATGAAACGACCTGCTGATTGCCCAGGGGTCAACAACATAGAAAGAAAAAGCAAAGGGTCTTTGGTCTCCCTGCCTACCTCTGCAGTGGTTACCACAAAACCTTCAAATGCACAAACTTCTCCATCCAGGTCCCAGCAAAACTCACAACAAATTCAGGCACAAGGACTACAACAACTGCAAGTACATAGTCAGCCAGGAATGGCCACAGTGACGGCAGCTCCTCTTAAATCACCACAGGCCAAACCATCCCAGACTGTACCAAAAAGTCCTGTCCAGGTTGTGTACAAGGTGCCCGAGGGCCTGGGTCACCTCGTAAGAAAAGACAACAGCAGCCCAGTCAAGATCTCTGTTCATCCTGTCAACAATCAGAACACTGGGGAGAAGGTCATGCAGCAAGTTGTGATTCTGCCTTCTAACCTTCTTATTCACAAAACTGAAGAA
Organism: Selene dorsalis; assembly: GCA_900303245.1. Taxonomy (NCBI): domain Eukaryota; kingdom Metazoa; phylum Chordata; class Actinopteri; order Carangiformes; family Carangidae; genus Selene; species Selene dorsalis. The sequence continues at coordinate 16,782 of OMNW01009353.1, forward strand.
AAGGCCTCTTCTTTACATCAACAACAATCAAAGGGTGTTCAGGTCCCAGTTTCTAAAGTGGCCAGCCCCTTATGTATGTCCACCAATGTGCCTGGGTTCACCATTCCTGAAAACAGAATCCCTGTTCAGCAGGTGGCTCCCCTAAAAGATGCGAGGACAGTGAGAACTCCTCCTCCTTCTATTTCCCCTCGTCAGCAACAGGGGACCCTGAATGCAGCAGGGTTCAAGGGATCGCAAGTCTGCAGTAGCCAAGCAAGTACACCACAAACTGTTGCACCAAACCCGTCGCTCATCACAACTCCTTCCAGTGTAGTTTCCACTGAGCCTATCAAATCTACAGACCCCAAGCAGGAGCTTAAGACTGTGTGCATCCGAGACTCCCAGTCCATCCTGGTAACCACAAGAGGAGGCAACACAGGCATTGTTAAAGTTCAGACATCCTCAGACCACAGTTCACTTGGTTCTTTGCCCACAAGTCCAGTCATCACCATCTCACCTCAGTTTAAGGCCTTCCTTGTATCCAAGACTTCACCAACTTGTTCCCCTTCTCCACCCTCCCAGACCTCTCCTTGCACCATCCCAGCAGTGACAAGTATCTCAGTAGCCCAACCTCAGAAGCAGGTTCCTTCAGTATTTAAGTCCCCTTCCACTGTCACAACCCTGATGCACACTGCAGTAACTGGTAGCATTCCTGTCACAGGCCCAGGAAGCCAGACTGTAGGCACTGCTGTTTCTTTAAGTCCAGGCTCCAGCACCTCAGCTTGTTCTACAGTTGCAGCAAAGACTGTCCAGTTAGCACAAACATCTGCTGCTGGTTCTCATTTTCAGTCATCATTAGTAAAAAACACTGTTGTTGTCCCATCACTGAGTACTTCTGGTGTTTCTCAAGTTCTCACACAAGCAGAAGTCATCAGCAAGACTGCTGTGAAACGAGCTAGTACAGACGAGAGGTCCCAAGTTACTAAATACATCCTGGTTACTCCGTCTTCTTCCTCCACCTCAAATGTAGCCTTACCAAAGGGTACACCCTCTTCTACAAAATCATTTCCTACTTCAAGAGTCATGTTCATCAGTCAGCCCACAGTGACATCTTCCACTACCTCCATGGGAAGCAATCCAAAGGTGATGGCGACAGTGGACAATAGTGGACAGCTGCTGACCACTTCATTATCAAGTCAGTCTCAAAAGATGGGATTAAGCCTGCACCAACCTATGGGCAGTGGTAATTCAGAAGCATTGTCCAAGATCAAGAACATCAGTCTACCTTCAGGTGGGTTTATTTTATGTGATATGTTACTGGAATTCTCATAACTGCTGTATTTTGTGTTTGATTTGGGCAGCTAGATATGTGGCATAAAGGTGACTAAAGAAAAATATTACATAGCTATAAATAATAAATCTACAACAGACGAGTATTACTGTGGGGAAAACAAACTACTTTTAATACACCAAAGGATCTGTCCTAAATTTCAATATTGTTTTAAATTTGTAATACTCACTCCCCAAATACAGCCCCCTTTAACAATGTTGGGTTATTCAGTAATATATTTTTCTCATGTATCTCCAGGGGTTCAAATCCAGTTGTCAGGGAAGACAACAACCATCGGACAGACAATTGGTGCCCTGTCACGTTCTCCTACCAAGAACATGCCAGTTTCTCTCTCAGATACAGGGTTCCCAGCAACCTCCACCACTGGACTTGTCCCGGTCACAAGTTTAAACACCACCACAATGTGTTCTACACAGCTTACTTCTCATGCTTCTCCGACCACCAGCTCTCAACTCCAGGGTATGCCTTCCTTCACCATGATCTCCCAAATAGGCTCCTCCACATCTACTGGTGCCACCCTGCCAACAGGAAACATGATCAAAAAGGACCTTGGAATGTGTGTGAGTGGACCATCTACCAGCTTTCCTGCTCAGGTAACCACCACTGTCCAGAGCAGCCAAGCCCAAACCTCCACACCTGCTCTTGTCCCTCAGCCTTCAAAAAGCCAAAGTGGCACTGGTGAAGAAACCTCTTCCTTCTTGGCTTCCACTCAAGTTGCTATTAATAATAATTGTACATCCACCTCCTCGGCAACAACCACGAGCACCCCAATCACCAACTCTGCTACTGGCACAATTCAGCAGAGGATAGTCATCAACACTTCTACACCCCTTGCTGCTGGCACACAAATCCTTCTCAACAGTGCACGCTTTGTTGTCCCTCCCCAGGGTTTGGGTCCAGGCAGTCATGTCCTCATCATCTCTAGCCCTGCACCACAGCAAGTGCCTAGCACCAGTGCTGCTGGCATTGGAGCATCATTACCCTCCCATGGGGCAAGCCAGGTCACTGTAGCTCCTCGAGCACCAGTTTTACCCCAGTCCCCAGCTAGATTGTCTGGTGTACCAGCTGCAAGTTCTCCTTTTGTAGCATGCACACCTGCTGTTGGTCCTCCATTACTGGCAACCACTCCCAGTGTCACACCAGTGCAACTAACAGGGACACCTGGCCTAGGCTCAACGTTGTTACCCAGTAAAACAAATGTAGTGTCTGCTCTGCCTAGATTGCCAGTCGTGCAGGCTGGTCCCTTTGGATCACCTCCTGTAGGTACCCCAACCCTGGTCTCATCCCCACCAAGGTTAGGAAGTGTACCGGCCCTTCTTTCCCCAGGGGTAACCTGTGCTCCTTCTTTTGGTCCAGCAATGGCTGCAATCAAATTAGCTGCAGGTACACCCACGCAAGCTGAATGTTCATCCACAATTTTGCCTGCAGTAACACACCCTTTGCCCAGATTGGCGGCACCTCTGTCATCCTTGCCTGTTTTACCAAGCCCATCAGCTGTGTCCCTGCCCAGTCCTGTAATACCAGTTCCAACACCTCTCTCAGACACAGCTCCTCTGGTAGCAGGCACACCTTTGCATTCTTCTCTTCCTGCCCAGCAGGTGGTTTCTGTGACAACCCCAGGCCCAGGCATACAGCCTCAAAAGATGGCAGTTAGAATTGGGGCACCCTCCACATCACTCTCACAGGCTCTGTTGCATGGTGGACTAGGCAACACATCAATCAAAAAACAGGTGCTGACAGCCATGCAGCCAGTGCTTGCTGGTGCACGTACTCAAGTATTGCCAACGGTGGCTGTCCCACCAATTGTAAGCACAGTGTCTAGGATGCAGACGCTACCTATTGCTACAGTTCCACCAATTGGAAGCACTGTTACCACCTTCGAAACTGCACCTGCAGTTACCACATCCCCATCAAGCAGCACTGTAATAATTGCTCCAGCTCAACCCATCACATCACTGAAGACGAACAGCACCATCCACCTACCTGCCAATCTAACCAATCAAGCACTTGGAAAGCACTCTCTGCAGACCTCAGCCTTGGGTATGCATACCAATGTAGCATCCAAGCTACTAATTAGCCCTGATGGTGCTGTTTTGAGTACAGCTCAGTGCCCAGTTAATCCAGTTGAACTGAATGCCTGCCCCAAACCATTGGATGCACTGGTGGTTTCCCCCAACAATTCCACTGGAGCACTACATACACATGATTCCTCTTTACAGCCTTCGCAGGCAGACACAAAGTGAACCAATTAAGTGAGACTGCTAGCTATGCGAGGACTCGGACTCCACTTTTCAGCTGCTTAGTTTCGGCAGGGCTCATATCCATCGCTTGCAGTAATCCTGGGATTAGTTAAAGAACTGTTTTCCAGCTGTACTATGACTCATAACTTACATTTAGGATACAGTAGGTTTTACCCTTTGGTTAGAATATCATATAGGTAAACTGTATGCTCAATAACACATACTGGAAATGTATACTGTGATGGTTTTCTTGAGTGAAAACTATTGAGGTTGGCCTCAGATGAATGTTATAGACTCTTGACTTTCCCTTTTTGTAACCTCATGGCCAGTAATGACAACTATTGTAACAAATTGGGAGGGGAAGCTTCAATTCAAAGCTTTTGTAATACTTTTCAATGCCATTACATATTGCTTCAAGAAGTAATAATTGGGATACTATTCATTGGTACAGCTTGCTCTACTTTATCTGTTAGTTTGAACAGTACAACTGTCTGTATCCAGATTCTCTCACATTGTCCTTTTTTCAACTAGCAACTGTTTGAAAACTACATTTTACTTTTTAGCAATATAAATAAACTAATAGATGAATTTGTACTACATGTTTGCGCCCATATAAAATGTTTTGAAGTCACATTTATTTATTTTTACCATATAGATTTTTCAAAAATATTTACTAGGTACATTTTCATTGAACAAATGTGGACGTTACTGCATGAAAATAAACAATGCGACTGTCCCTGACAAGTGTGTTTGAACTGCTTCCTTATGTATTTCCTTGTGAAATCATATTTTATAGTTTATTGATAGAACCTACATTATATACATTTCATTCATGCATGAGAATAATTTTACAAAGTGAGGAATACATTAGTTTCACCTATTTTGCTAAAAGGCATAAGATTAATGACGACCATGACCACCTTGACGGTGACAGATTATATAACATCAGACAACAAATGAAGTTCAGAGTTCGTTCTCCTTTATTTTCCTTGCTTCTTCAGACGACTGTACATCATCTACAGAGGTCCTTCAAGGGGAATAGGGAGGAGGCAGTGGCCCAGATGCAATTTTTTCATAGGCAGGAGGAGCATTTGGAACCTGAAGAAGGGTGTGAACAAATACATCCAAAATTAAATGGCTGAAAATTAACAGAAAACATCCCATCATCATTATATCACAAGAAAAATGACACACACATAAGGAATTCAGTTTCATATCTGTAAACTTGAGATGTGTTTTAACAATCTTGAACTTTCCTCAGATGGAATTGGAACTCGTGGAAAGGAACATGATGGGATGATCAGCACCACCTCATATGATCTGAAATCAGCAACCCCCACCCCCCTTCTTTCTGGCACGCACAAACATGCACCTCCCTTGGGAATGAAAGGTTTTTAATACCTAAGTCTGGTGACATAATAATCTCTCCTTCATGCGCACATTGCATCAGTTTCACATGCTCTACTCTGTTCCCGTGAGCCCTAAAGCTTTATCAGACTTTAGGTTGCACAGAATTTATTGAATAGTTTATTGGTGGTATTAAAAAATAACAGCCATTATTACTTCCTATCCATCTGTGGTGCATTTTGTGAGTGGCATTGAAAATACATGTCAGGGAAAAGGGCGTGTAATGGAGTGCCTGTAAAATCTCTCACCGCAGGTCGGAAGCTGCCAAAGTCAGTGAGAGCCATCTTGTTGTCTGCTGAAGGTCCTGCCTCTGAGTACTGGCCTGTTGTGTAACCTGGTGACCCTGATCTGGGACTCTGCAGGAGAGACAAAGATGTGTTAAGAGTTTTGAAAAAGAGTGAGAACCAAGAGTGAAAAGATATGCCAAGGGGATTTTGAAAGATTAGGACACATTTGTGCATTCATTGTTGAGATCATGTTTGAGGTTTAACGTTCAACCTTCAACCCACTTCCACTGCTGGTATAAAATGTGGAATAAATAAAGGTGGTATGATGATGATGATGATGGTCTCACCCTGATTATTTTGTAGCCGCTCCTCTTCTTGAAATACCAGCAGCCCAGCAAGAGCAAAGCTGCCAGGATGACCACCAGCAGAACTATTCCCACTGCCCTGGATTTCAAACAGTATGAAAACTTTTTTAGTTTCCATCTTCATCTCTCGCTTTCGCATGTGAGTTTTACAGTATCTACACCAACACAGTGGTGTGCAATACATTCATACAACAAAGACTCATATCAGATCACTAAAGCTCCTTGGTACAACCAAAGAAAAGAGATACATACTCCTCAGCTCTGACATATCCCCGTCTGTTGCTGGCAAAATAGATGTTGAAGTCTCCACGAGGCATTCCGTGTGTGTGATTACACCGCATCAAGCTGAAAGTCAGTCAGTGCAAGCAGTGTAAGAAGTCCATATTTTCCTCCAGTGGTTCACATCATAATTATGTAGACAAAGTTGAAGAATGGCCTATATACCATGTCTGATGCCAAATCAGTCTGTTGTATTGGATTCAATGTTAAATATGCATTTGTTAAGAACAATCACCATTACTCAGACTTCATGAATCATCTACCAGAATATAACCAATGGAATATAATCATTTTCCTTCTCCTCCTCCTCTCCTTAAGATACTACTAAGATATATTGAAATAAAGGACTAGAAATAAGATCTTTTTGCATAGTTGTGCAAATATAAATATAAAGAAACAGACAACAAAGCAATAACCAATTAGTATTTCAAAGTAGATCTATAGTCTGACAGAACTCTTTGTCAGTAATGTAGACATCCTGACCTGTTGAAATATATGTAAGGAATGTATGTATATGCAACAGGTATCACACTTAAGCATCTAACCTGTGTAACTTGTCTGATCGGGTACCGGGCTATCTGGAGCTCACCTTCCAGTAAACCTATCAAACTCTTTGCGCAATACAAAATATTCTACAGCATCCACAATAGGGTACCTCTGCTGGAAGAGAAACAAAACAGCGAACTGAACCAAATCTTACCAAATTGGATAATTAGATTGAAGAGGAACGGTTCTTCCGATTGGGATGGCTTCTCAAAAAAAAAGACGGAGCTCTGTGTTTTTTCCACTCCTCAAATATCTTGCCCCAGTACTACCGGGGAGCGGAGAGGGGTAGAAAACCCTCATGACCGTCACGGGTTAGAGGCTCATGGTTAAACCCACTGAAGCGGCGTAATTACCGTGAAACCCCGCGGCCCTAAACGCAACAGCCTTATCCACTCGTGAAACAGAGGCGTCAGCTGCTGGCTTTTCATATGAAAGAAGTGTGTGTGTGTTTGTGTGTGCTAGGTGTTGTTATTCAGTCTTATCTAAAGCAATGCTGTTGTCTAAATGAACTTAATGCATAAGTTACAGGTGCTAAAGAAATGTTTATGGCATATAAATTACACCTCAACAACAAACACTACTCTTATGTCAAATGAGTTCTTATGGAAGAAAAAAAACATGATTGAAAAAAGTGTTTTAAAGCAATAAACCATTTACTCTCTCTTTTTTATAATAACTTACTGTCTTTTAAGTCTCAGTGGGAGGGACTGTTGAGACTTGCCATCTAACTTTGAGGGAATTAATTCAATCACAGTTTAAAAAACAAATATTAGTCATAGCCCCCACTGCCATCCTTTAAGTCTGCCTCTATAACTGAGAGAACTGTGAGATGAACAGGCTGATATGTGGAACTAAAAGTTAATGATTCGACAAAATGAAAATGTCTGTGCCAAACCATTGTTACCACATTTGGAAATGAATCCAAGAGTAAAACTTCTCACAAACCCTGCTGTTGCACAAGGGTTTTCTAATTTTGTTCTGTGTATTTTTCATGATCATCATCTGCAATGTGAAGTGCTTTATAAGGGGAAGAGATGAGATCCTTCAAAACCACAAAGGGATAAAGACTTTATAAAACATGCCTGTAAAAACTACATAGCAAATGATACACATAATTAAATTTTCCATTCCAACATGTGTTTGTAGACTGTGATCGGCATTGATGAACAAAGGTGGTCTCTTAGCTAATTTCTGTGTATGAATGGATATTCAGATGACTTGAATTTCCTCAGTGGCTTGTATTGAGGAAGCCCTGAAGGCAATTTTATTATTTCATGGAAGATTCAAAATGCCTTTGCTCCTGTGTAATGAAGTCAATCTCCGGACTCATACTGAGCTTCATGTGTTTTTTTTTAAACCACCCACTTGATCTTTGTTGAAGGCATTAATCAAGGATAAATGTCACTGTATAAATCAGTACTTCCTTCAACAGTTGTGCTGCACAGACATTTTTCCTAAGATGCACAAAATGGAAATGTCACAGTCTGAAAAGGTTAAGCTGGACAAGAGGGAAAGCAGACAAAAAATAGAAAAACAGACAAGGTAGCCTATGGCAACATTTTTCTCCCGATCTACAGGAACATTCAATTTCTCTCCACAAGAGGGAGATCAAATCTTGTTTATGAAACTGAGTCAGTCTTAATGTGTCCTCATGAAGTTTGGGGATTTAAAGACTGTGAATGAGTGAATGTTTTAATTGAGATACATGTATACACGCTCATTTCTGAATAGAGTGCAACAATCTGAGAAGAAGAGGGTTACTTTTATAGCTTTGGGCAAGACTTGGTTAATTTTTTTTTTTTTTTTTTAGTAGGAGGAAGTCAGCTGATTGGTTGATTGTGCGTGTGTTTGATGTGATGACATGTCCTCAAGCTTACGGTGCATCAAAGTAAATGACATGTGATGCGAAAAAAAAAACTTTGTATGATGTCAATTACCTTAACTGCAGTGTGGGAAAACCTGAAAGTTTAGTCCTGGTTAATGCACCAGATGTAAACATGACAAACCCACATACTGCTAAACCTCAGGGAAATACACATCAGTGCGAGACTGAATTATTTTATCAGTAAATGTTTGCATCTTTAAAAAAAATGCTCATGGGAAACCTCCCCTGGCATCACACAGAAATCAACCAAGGATTCAGGAGCTCCTTATGATTTGGGACATATAAGGATAATCAACGTTAGTTAGCTTGGTCTCTTTACCGAGTCCTTTTAAAAGATTCGTCCATTTTGAAAGAAAAAAGGGGTCCTGGCGTCGTTTGTGGGGCCCCATTTTTGTCTCTGGTCCCCTAAAATGAACTGTCCCCGCAATTATAATCTCTGTTACAGCCGTTTGATAAGGGTCGGTGTGAGGAGACGCTCTCCCCGCACTCCTGGTAGTTATGTCCACCGTGAGAAAGACGTATCACACCCCTCTCCCTCCGGTCCTGCCCACGGGGATTACTGCCGTTGTGTTAGCTATTACTCGGAGGAGCTGTTTGAACAGCGGGACGGAGAGGGAGCTAGAGACTCTTTTCCAGCTCCAGCTGCCATCCTACTCCTGCTCCTCCCCCTCCTCCTCCTCCTTCTCCACCTCCTCCTCCTCCTCCTCTTCCACCAGAACCACTTCTCTTTCTCATCCCATCCAGAGGTAAATAACCCCGATTCAACAATAACGACCTAATTTCATATGAATTGTTTACCTTCCCGAGTGTTTCCGCTCTGTCACACCCACCGGGCGGCCGTTGGGAATCGTAAACGGGATCAAACAGGGGGATAATTCTGATTTGTGATGGGGTCTTTGCTTTGTACCTCTGCCTCCCTGGCGTCGGGTCGGGGTTACGCTTCCTTAGGCAAGTCCGAGGTCCACTTTGTGAGCTAAAGATGCGTCGACGAAGGCCATGGCAAGTGTGAGGTGAAAAGATAAACCCATACGCGACCTGTATGGTAAAAAAAACATCGGCACAGAGTCGACAGTTCACGGCTAAAGGGGTTTGATGCACTCCCGGTGATGCTAGCTTAGTCAACTTACAGATAGACCTAGCCAGCTAGCTTACGTTAGCTGCATCTCCAGTTGTTGCTAGCCGGCTAACCCCGAGTTGATTTTATTCACTTTCACAGATGTCGTTACCTCGCTCGTCCTCATAACAAGTGTTTACAATGCTATGCTAATAACAATAGCACAGTAATAATACATTCACTTCTGGTGTCATGTTGTGCTAATGTCGCTATTATGTTTTGGGCAGCCCCGGAAACCTTAACTGACTCTAACAAAAGACAGAATTTGAGCTATAACTAGCTACAAGGTGTTATTAATTTCCCCTTGGATACTTTGTCTTAGCTGCTAAAATGAATATGAAACCCCCATTCAAGCTAACGTCAGCGGCTAGACACGGAGAAACATAGATACAATCGTTGTAACTTTTTTATCATTAATTATATCAGATAAATTTGTCACCACCCGAGTGTATTTGCAATGCACATTACAGTGCATCAGCAAGAGAGCTAATATTGTTGGACGTGTGCTCCTGCAGTCATTGCATGTTCGACTATAGCAGGTTTAAATGTCACCAAAATGCACATAATGAAGATGTGGATTTACAAGGGGAATACAGACCACTGTAACAAGATGGTTTGGACACCAGAACCCTCTGGTTGACACCACAAGCTGCTGCAGATCGATAACTTGTAAAGACGTGCTCAGGCTTGCTATAAGGCCGGTATAATCTGTCTACGTCAGAGGTGCAGTTATGTTGGCACTGTAATAATGCACACTCATGAGCTGACACAGTTTTGAATCCCTATCCCAGAAGACGCACACTCTAGTTACATGGAAAATATAGTTAGCCATATTTGATGATTAGTGGTCCAAATGATAATAATGCTGCATCTAACAGCATTGAACCATGTTGACGGTGAACACCCTTTAAGACTGTCTGTTGCCACTTTTTTTTTTGTCCCTGCAGCATTTTGGAGATGTGAGAAATAGGAAGAGATTGGTGATACTGAGCAGCCTGTGCATTGACACGACCTCTCGACCTCATCTTCAGCATGAATGGTGATATGCCTCATGTCCCCATCACTACTCTTGCTGGAATTGCTAGCCTGACAGACTGTAAGTGCAACATTGTCTCTCTAATGCTGTTCACATAGCCTAAACACTAACTTTCAAGTCAAGATATACCAAGGTTAAGGAATACTTGACTGGTTGTCTAATTATGCCAGGAGATGTTTAATTGTGGTGTTTCTCTCACTCCCAATGATTACAGGACACACAGAGGAGAAGTGGCTTGTGTTTCTGAGGATGTGAAATTGTGGCACAGGGACCCAAATCTCTTCTTATGAAATAAAAATGAAATAAACAACAGCTGTAAACTACAGAATAGTATATTTTTGACCAGTGATTTACTGCCTTAACTATTATTTTGGATCCCATTGGATTGTTAAAGTGTAATAAAGGGATGCCATGATTCATGGCGGTTTCATCACTCTGATGTTACTATATGAATAAAGGACATCATGTTTATTATAGAATTACAGATTTTGAAAATCACATATGGAAACCATTCTGAGTTAAACATTGTAAACACCGAGATAGAATATAATAAATGCATTCTTAGTTCTAAATTTACTATTAAAAATAAACCGAGCATAAGCTTTTTCCCTTTTTCGTTTTATTGTGTGATTTCATTCTGCTTCTTTGCAGCTTCCATCTAATTGATCTTTCTTTTTCAATCATCCTTTCAGTGTTGAACCAGCTTCCCTTACCTTCTCCTCTGCCTGCCACCACTGCTAAGAGTCTTCTCTATAATGGAAGGATCTCTGAAGAGGTCAGCAGCCTGCTGGTGTGTCGGGACGAGAATCTGGTGAATCAGTTGGCGCATAGCCTTAACCAAGTCTCCACTGAACACATGTAAGTACCATGTACCAAGCACCAACGTGTCACACCTTACTGCACCTCCATTTTAAGAGAGGAAAGCTTTCCAGTAGTGTCACAAATCATTGTTACACCAATATAGTTGTCAGCAATGTTATTGTAAATGCTTTACAAAGTGTCATATCATCACTTTTTAGCAGTGAAGTAAGACATTTAATTCAATTTCAATGATGACATTACACTCAGCGTTTTACCAGATAGATCAGCTCATGCACTAGGTTGTCAGAATTGTAGCAGGCTAGTCTAAACTGCACTGATGATTGTATAGACATCCTAATGATACCGTTAAAACTGCGTTTAGGAAAGTGCAGCTGTTACCTGTAATGTGACTCTAGACTGTTGTTTTGTTTGCTTTCCAGAGAGTTGAAGGACAACTTGGGGAATGATGAACCCGAGGGTGACATGCCAATGCTTCTACAAACTTTGCTGTCCAGGAACCCCAAAATCTTCAGGGACAAAAGTATGCCAACCCAGTGCAAAGTTTGGGGTGGTAAGGAGGAGGCATTGAGTCATCGCTGTTGACTCTGAGGTTGAGCTCAGTGCATGCTCTCTGCCTGGCTGTAGTTATGGCTTCCACACAAATTTTCCACCTGAGCATTTCCTGGGTCAGATGCATTACTTGTCCCTAGTTGCACCACATTTGTGGTTCCCAAATTATGGGGCAGAGCGATTGCATTGGGAAAAACAGAGTGAAACTTTAGGACCTTTTTCACAGCAGACGTTGACACACCTATCAAACACAGGTTTGATTGTTATTGCTGTCAAGCAGTAAGCACTGAAACTGTCATCATTAATGTTGTTAGTTTGTCTTGCCGTTGTTTGGCTTCCAAAGGGGCGAATGACAGAAAAAGTTTGAGAACTGCTGGCGACATCACACATTGTTTTGTTCACTCTTTGGATGTAGATGTTTGTTAGACTGTGATATTTGGTTATAATTTCAAAGTTTAATGTGAATGTTGGTCTGGTCTTAATCAATTAGAATGAACAGTTTTGTGGTCTCATCTAAGTAGCAATACAAATCTAAGTCAAGGTAAAGGACTATTCTTTGTGTATCTTAGTTCAAACTTTGGAAACAGGCAGAAACTAGCTCAGCTCTGTATAAAGCCTCTTGATAGATAACCTGTGGGTAGCGTGAGTCTTTGTGTCCCAAGTGTAGTGTGATTTTTGATGTATTGGTGACCATCTTGCCAGCTAATTCCACATAGAATGTTGATAAGACGTTAAATTATTATAGAATGTTTATAGTTATGATATTCTGGTATATTCGTCTCTCTTTCCGGACATCACACTGAGCTAGGTGAATGGGTCAATTCACCCAGATAATTTCTTATTTTAAGTCACACATTTTTCAAATGGTTACGTTCTGTATCTTTATCTTTAACCACTCAGTGAATGAAGACAACTACTCACAGCCAGGTTTGTGGATTATCCAGAGTAATCAGGACAGGATTATTTGTGACATACTGTCACATATTTTTATCTTATTTTCTGCCATTTTGCAGTCATTTGAGCCATAAATTGAAATTCAATTCTCAATTCTTTCGTTGTATTGTGGTGTGGCTGAGGAAATCTGAGAAACCTACGTCTAAAGATCTGGCCAAATAAAACCCAAAGCTCTCTGAATGGCTAGATACCATTAGGAGGATATTGGCTTTTTGTCAACCGGATGAACCAAACCTCTATGTCTTCATAGCAGTTCCACAGAGATGATATTAGGTATCAGCATATTTGATTTTAAGGTAACCCGTACCATGCACTGTGGTATTTCTTTATTAGATAAGTTAATAAGAATTCCAAAGTTATGATTGAATGTTTATGAGGAGTGGCCTGTACACTACATTTACCCACAGAGAGACACTGTTTAAACAAACTCACTCAAACACAGTTCTTTAAAGGCTTAGCAGCATTTGCTTTGTAATCAAAAATGACATGATTAATTGCCATAAACAGTTTTGTATATGTCTTTTAATCTTTGAGTGGAAAGCCTTCTAGTTGGGATAGAGTCTTATTACATGTAATTATAAGGCCTATAACATGCATACACACTGAATCATTATATGCATCTAAGAGAAAAACATAGGGAAAAGCTTTGCATGCAGTGTGTACTGCAGAGTCAGAGAAGCTGGCAACTACAAGATGGTCATTAGTCAGAAAAAATAAATCACACGTGTTTGTGGTGGTGACCACACACTCATCCCATAAAAACATAATCAAGGATCTTTTGTCAACATTGATGTGCGAGCCCAATGAACTGTGAGGGAAACATAATCGTTGTTTTAGCAGTTTTCGCCAGCCCTAAGAGCCTCTGATCCAGTGAAATGCTATTCCAAAGATGTGCTCCAGGTGGACATCCTGTCACCAGGCAGGATGGACATAACCTTGCACCTTAGTAAACCCTCATCATTTTCCTCCACCTTCATCACTTTGAACTTCAAATAATTTTGTGCTCACACGTTTTTATTTCCAGAGCGGTTCACAAGTGTACAAAATGAAGCCCGTAACACAGAAATGATAGTTAATCTTCACAGTATGCTGCTGTTATTACATTAGTGACTGGTATACACAGATATAATACAAAACGTCTCATGTTTGATTTTTGTTGACTGATTAAGTGTACATGTTGTCATTTTTGTGGCTACACGTGATGGTATTGCTGTATGGGTGGCATCATTTTGAATGCGTCTCTCAGGTTTTGCCCATCCACATTTGGAGTTTAGAACAACGGGGACATAGCAGTAGGAACTCATTTTACTATAAGATAGTCCAGTGCAGTGCCACCAATTATGGCCTCAAAAATACCAACAGAATTGAAGAACACCTCTCTGACACACTGGTAATGGAAAAAGGAGGATGAATTTATAAGATTGTATCATTTTAACCCTACTGGTTAATGCTTTTGGTATTGTCCTATGATTATCTGGAACTAACCTAATCCTAGCACACATTATTGTCACTGCTTGGATTGTTTGGTTTAGTTGGGGACTGTTAGACTGGTGGTGTTATTATGTTTCACTTCTGAGTATTTTGTTGAACCTGAGCTACCTTATTTGAAAAGTGTGGATGATACCAGATATGAAAGTTTCCATTACCTTGGTATGCGGGAGAGTTTTGGTGCTGCAGAAATCATGTATATTTTCCTCCTTGTTTATATAACCTTGCTAATCAATTTTTGTGATTCTTATCTTTTAGGTGTAATGCAGCAGCCACTGATACAACAATACAAGATATCCCAGAATCAGGTACATGGGAGCCCAGCATCAAATTATCAGCAAACTACTGTCCCTCATAGCCCCTCTGGGTAAGATTCTGCCGCCATATTGACAGATAATGAAAAAGCAGATGGGTGTTTACTTCTCCTAAGACGACTCCTCCTATTGCAGATGCTTTGCATCCCGACAGCCTGGTTCAAGTACTCGGTTCGTACCACAGCAGAACAGCCCTATACCTAGTCCCTATACTCCTCAGAGCCCTGCAGACTACATGCAGTACAATCCACCCAGTTATTCTCAACACCAACAGACTCAGCAAGGTGAGTACAAAGTGAAGTCAGGAGAAACATGTCATTAGTTGCCCGACAGCACTCTGCTAGGGGTAACAGCACATAGCAAACATTAGATATCATGTAAGAGGTTATTGAATCTTAACTTTGTGTGCATTTGCACCGCTCACAACACACTGTACAGGACATTCTCTAGTTGTGACTGTGAGGGTGTGATTACTCATTGTTCCTCCAAAGAACACTGGCTACACTCTAACCATGAGATGTCTAAATACCTTTTTTGGAAGAAAACAATCATTCTTTGTCAACCATGTGTTTGGTGCTCCAGATCATTAGTGCTTAACCAATCCTTTAACATCACTTACTTTTATACTACAGCCATCTGTAAACATATGTGGATGTTATGCATTGTGACAAATTATGTAACTGAAGATTTAAAATTTGCACTCTATTTCAGTTACTGGTGGTGTGAGAAGTACTGATGACAACAAGGTCTCTGGACAACTATCAAGCAATTCATCGAATCATAATGCAAGATTAGCCTCGGATGAAGAATACATGAACATGGCTCACAGATATAGAAATGAGGTAATGCAGACAGTCAAAATAACCCAAACTGGATGTTACAAGATGTTGAGTTGAGTTAAAAGTGACGATAAACTGCTTGTTTTTTCACCAGGACAATGAGCCCTCCATGAGGGTTGCTGCATTTCCAGTTAAATCGCCACAGTCTGTGTGTTCCCCCGCTGGGAGTGAAGAGAATATAGAAAGTACGCTGCCTTAGCAACAAGTCAATTTTTCTTCATTGTGTCAAATCAAAAATAATACACTACGGTGCAATTCATTCTTTGCCAAGACTCACTCTGTGGTTCTCACGTTTGCTTGAATCATTTGCAGGGTCCAGGCTTCCTCTTGTCAGGCAGTCACCTTCACCTTGTGTGCCACCAAGTGCAGCACCTGACCTGCTCCTCTCCTCTGCTGACCAGAGAAAGAAGCAGAGGGAAAGTAGTAAAGAGGAAAATGAGCAGAGGGACCAAAATGCCTTGTACGACATTGTTAGTTCTCCATCAAAGGGCTCTGCCAGGCTGACTTTAAAACTGTCCAGAGTGAAGATTCCAGACATGGATCAGTCTGGACAGCCTCCTCCCAGGGCACATATGGACTCGGACCATGAAACTGATTTGATGAATAATAATCAGTTGTCAAGGGAGGCCCAGGAGCAGTCACACAGGTTTGGAGCTGAGGAGCAGTTAAATTGTCAGCAGGTTCCTGTTCGGCCAAATTTGAAGGAGGTTGGAGTCATCAGCGGGGTTGTGTATGAGGATGGTGAGATGGATGCACTCGCAGAAATGGAGAGAATAGAACGAGAGTCAGCAATTGAAAGAGAACGATCTTCTAAAGAAGTCCAAGATAAAGGTGAATTTCTGTGTCTCATTTTGCCTTGTGCCTTCTTGCATTGTTTCCTACTCAAGTCTATTTGTGAATGTAAAGAGGCTAAGCTAAAGTGTTCTTGATTGCAGACAAGCCACTGAAGAAACGGAAGCAAGACTCATATCCTCAGGAATCTGGAGCCGAGGCAAGCGACCGGCCCACTGTGCAAGGGGGGCACGCGGGCAGCAAGGTGACACCCAAGAAGACAAGTGGTGCAAGTAATGGTGCCGGTCGACCAGCTTTGATGGTCAGTATTGATCTGCAGCAAGCCGGCAGAATGATTGGACAGCCTGTCGTGGTTTTGGAAACACGGAAGTTGTGTGAGGACCATCTACACCAACTGAAATCAAAGACGGACACAAAGGTAGATAAAGTTGTTGAAAACAAACCTGGGATCAACAAGCAGCGGGCTGATCACCCCAGAAAGTCTGGCTCAGATGAACATCAAGAAACCCCTAAGCAGAAACAGGAAAGTAGGCGGGACTCCAAACACAAGCATGAAAGCAAGGTGGACAGTGCCAAGGGACATTCAGACGACAGACGGCCGGACACACCACGGCACAAACATGACAGGCATTCAGACTCACGCCACAAGGAGGAGAAGAACCACAACAGTCACCGATCGCATGTCAGCCAACCTGAGACTCCAAAAAACATAAACAAGATGGAACGAAACTCCAGACATGGGGAAGACAAAGTCAAGGAGAGAGAAAAGGATAAGGATAGAGATAGAAATAAAGAAAAAGATAGAGAAAGAGACAGAGATAGAGATAAAGACAGAGATAGAGATAAAAACAGAGATAAAGACGGAGATGGAGATGTAATTAGAGACAAAGATAGAGATAGAGACAGGGAAAAAGATGTAAATAGAGATAGGGATAGAGACAGGGAC
>OMNW01009354.1:0-16636 GCA_900303245.1 Selene dorsalis
ACCACATCCTCATCTTCCTCAATACACACATTTAGACCCACTCGGGGTGCGAACGTGCCCAGATCTTGACATGTTGGAGCTGTAAAGGTGACAGGAGTTGTCAACAACATCACACTGCTGCCACATAATCCTCCTCATCCCCCCGAGCAACACAGCTCAGAAACACAGCCTCAATCAATAAATCAGTCGGCCCCCGCTTGACATGTCTGAAGGCAGACGAGGCAGAGTGGAGCGTTCAAGTAATTGCTGCTGCGACAGAAAGTGATGTCATCTTTAATTTTGGTGGACTATTTATTATGGTAATGCAAGATCATAATGGCTGAGATTAAGAGGCCGATTTGGAGATAAATGTGAGAGTGTAATGTTCGAGGGAGAATGTAGGCCAACGAGACAATCAAGACACTGAGCTGTGGCGGAGGGATAAGAGCTGAGAGTGACTTTTGTTCCTTGAATTGCTGTTTATTCACTGTTTTGTTGCCATAGATCTTAAACTGCCCATTCATATTGAAACGGTTATTGTTCAGCGTTATTTCAGCCCACGCATTATGCAGATCTCATCCAAGTCAATCAGCTGCAAATGCTCCACATTGCTGGTTCTTAGAAATAGAAGAATACTTGTCATCATGGGTTATTGTGCAAGATGGTAGTGAGGAAACTCGATGTGTCTCGCTGTGTTTGTTTGGCGAGAGTTCATCCTCAGAGGTGTGGACAGGATGTCATATCCTCTGCAGCTTCTCGACTGCGAGGAACTGATGCCAGTTTGTGCCAGTGCAGGACTGGAAGAGGTCACGCACACACACACATAATCATGCACATCTAGTGCTTTCCACACACAAGTACGCACTTATGATAGGAAAACAGATCCGACATCACCCCCACATGCACACATAAATTTTTTGTACGAATGACCAACTCTGGAAAACATAACAAAATACTCAATGACACCAGTCAGTATGAACTGAGTAAAGAGTCAGAGCCTCCTCCTTTGATGGCAAAGTCACAGAAGGATTTCCAGATAACACAATCACCTCAGTGACCATATCAGCTTTTGTGTAGTCTGATCACAAAAGAGATGCCTGACTCGTCAAAACAAACCCAAATGAAACAACAGCCTGATGAGTAATCAGATTTTCATAATACCGTGGAGATGATCGGCCAAGGAAATGTGAGATTTTGATCAGGAGATTCCACCTTAAACCAAAACCCACATACGGTAGTTGCACAACCAGGTAGGAGGAGAGTTTCTGTTTCTTCCAACCACTATTACCTGAAGCTGTAATGAAACTGGCATAAGCATATTGTGAAATGCTTCATTTTTCTTTAAGAACAGAGAACAGAGGGCCCCCCGAGACTTACTGAACATCCGAGGCAGTGGATTACAATGTTCTTCGTGTCCTGGGTTACGTAGGTTCAGGTTGCTGATCATAAACGTCCCCCTTTTCTATTGATCATCAACCTGGAAGACAAATATGACCCTGACAAACAAACAGCTTCTGTCTCAATAACAATTCTGGTAACGGAGCAATTTAGGACACTGACATTAATCATTCACCAGTGGAAATACCCTGACATCAAATACCTCCTGTCCAGGTGGGGGAAATGGGGAATGAAAAGGCTCTAAATAAGTAGTGACTCATACACACAGTGGATGAAAGCGAAGAGGCCATCAAACACGCCCATACTTTAAACCCCTTAGGAAACCAGCATCACCACACGTTTCACTGTCCCAGTTCTGTGCAACAGTGAAAACAAGAATAGATGATTTCTCACCAAAGGCAGCATGTTACATCATTTCTTTTGTTCTGTGTTTTTGTGCTTTTTTGTTTTTCTTTTTCTTTTTTTAGACATATACATAGTATCATTCCACAGTGAAACCATCAAGGCAGTCACTCACAAACTGGACAGATCAAGGCCCAGCAGTGTGAAATGTGTCCGCCATTTTGGCTCTGTCAGAGCTGGCGGCACGTAGAGCAACTGCTCATTAGAAGGCGAGTGTGACAGAGCCTCTGTCCCCTCAAGTCTGAGGGGACAGAGTCTGACTTCCTCACCCAGAGAGGAGTGAGAGAAAGCAGAGGAGGAGGAGAGAGAGGCAGATGGCGATCGAGAAAGTAAGAGGAGAGAAAGCAGGAGAGGGAGGAAGGCCAGAGGGAGAGCGAAAGCGAAAAAGAGGTGAGAGGTGGGAGCGAGGAAGAGATACAGTGTGAGAGAAGTGGAGGGAAAGAGGGAGCGTGCCCGCAGATATCATTAGGGTCGGGTGTAGGGCTGTTTAACGAGCAGGCTCACAGCACCCCTCCATCCTCAGTGGCGCCTGCTGGCTGGAGGCCCCCAGGTTCTGGCTTCGCAGCGGGAGCTCTGGCCTGTTCCATCACTGCTGAACATAGGCGCTGAGCTGAGGGCTGAGATTTATTTTTTTTCTCTCCCTATACCTGTGGAGCGCATTTGCACAGACACATGCACCGACTTCAAAAAAAAAAAAGAAAAACCCAAGAAGCATCAAGTCAGGTTCTCACTCACACACACACACACAGACACACACACCGCCTCAGGGAGGAAAGGTTTACCGTGTGCACTCTCTCTTTCTTTTTTTTCCCCCACCATCTCCTGTCAGAGGTATAATTGACTCAGCCTGACACATAAACATAGTGGTAATAACCCCGGCTTCCCCTTGATGTTGAACGACAGAGCACACAGCTGTGCGAGGTGTTGGGGAAAGTCACCGGGCAGCGGGTGTCTGAGGACTTGCAGCATCCCTGCCGTCGCCCGTTCAACTGTGTGACTGCACCACCGCTACGGGAGGCAGGGCCAGAAAACATTTCCCTGCAGACTTCAGACAGGAGAGACATTTCTTATTTGAATACATCAGTTGTGGGAAGGGGAGAAAGATTACAATCACAAGGCTGAGAGGTTACATGAGATAGAGGCAAGGAGAACAGGGAAGACTGGAGAATTACAGAAGGAATAATAGCTGTGAAGATGAATAAAACACCATGTTAGTGCCTCCTCTGGCTATGCACCATGGAAATACATCAAAGACATCAAGCTTTACAGCAATGTGAAACTTTAATCGATTGCTCTGATGTGAATAACACTGAGTTTTATTATTTTACTCGTTAGCAACAAATTACATGAAAAGAGTCAAATCAACAATAAACCGATCCTACTGACAAGTTTTGCTGAGTCTGATGTCTTTATTCCTCAGTGTCACAGACCAGAAGAGATGAATGATGAATGTCACTGTTGCATATACTCCTTTCTGATAAAGGCACTGTTTTTTTTGTTTGTTAGTTTTTTTTGAGTCACTGCCCCGCTTCTGCTCATACTCTTCTTTCCTCTCGAAAATTACACAATCTCTGCAAACACATTTATACATGGCACATGGAAAACATGTAGCCAACAGTTGCCTGGTTACGCATCCAGTTTCTGCTCTGCTTTATAGTTTTGACTTTGCCTCCACCAACTTCTGAGAGAAATGTCTGGCTCTTAAGGGAGCGCAATGTTGATGCTACATTCAACCACTAATGTACAGTCTTGATGTTTACTACTTTTGTTATGCTGCTATGCTGTCCACTGATATCGTCTTGGTTCTCTCCTGTCTGTTGTCTGACCTGCGTGTCATGTCGTATCGTATCGTAAAAGGCTCCACTTTTTTAACCAGCCGGTCATTAACTCTCTCTGTTGTTTGGTTCTAGGCGGGCAGTGCACTGAGGTTATTATAACTATTTGCTGTGGAAAAACAAACAGTGAGAGTGATAAATGAACTACAACAGTCCTTTACTTTACACAGACCATGTGGTCACTTGACCTTGTATTAAAAACTGATTTATGCAGCTTTCGTGTACAAGCACCACTTGTACCTTAAAGGGATAGTTTTCTTTTTTTTTTACATAAGGTTGTCTGAGGTCTGAAGTAGTCTTATATAGATGGTGCAGGTCCCAGGTTTTAGAGCCAAATGCCAGAGTTATAATGTACAATGAAATAATCCAATATTTGTTTAAAAGTGAGCTTCATGTAACATATTTTCATTGCATTATACCGCAGCGGCAGGTCAAGAGCGTGAATCAGAAAATGGTGTAACATTATACGCAGGTGTTTAAGTGCACATAGGAATATGGTGGTTAAGCAGTTGAAAAGAAATGTAGTTCAAAATAAAAGTGCTCTCTAAACTGATTACTGCAGGTAATGTACTGTCTAAATAAGACAGTCTCACATCATCCCTTCAATGAACTGCAGCTTTAGGAGGAGGCTGAACTGAACCTAAAGGTATTCACAGGGAACCGTCCCATTTTTCCGACCAATCGTTTCCCCCTCCACATGCTGTGGTCGTCCAGTTAGAATAGACTTTGCAGCCTTCCAGTTTGACCTGAAAAAGACCTGTTAAACTGTGAAAGGTTGCCACAGTAAATCTGTGTAACAGAAGTGTGAGTTATCCTCTGCAGCACTGACACCGGTCGTGACAAAGCTGGCAAGATAAAACCCCATGAAAAGTGGCTGCTGGTGATGAGAGCATGGCCAGGCAGCAGAGAGCGAGCACCAGGGGAGTTCACGACTGGGTGGATGTCGGCTCGATCTATACTTGATCACCTGCGCAGGGAAGGTTGATAAGAAGGCTTAACCTCTTTGGCTGGTGAAGGGAATCTCCTAATGCCCACTTAATGTGAGCACAGGGTTTTGTACATTTTCTGCAGACACAGAGATAATGAAGTGCAGAGATCAGATGATCCTTGCCAAAATAAGCAGCGTCGAATGCACTGAAACGTTTTCGTATCGGGTCATATTGACAGGGCCAATCGACACAGGATAAAGTGGAGGAGGGTGATGGAAACTGCTGGGACACAAAAAGCAAACAGATGAAGAAAAAAGTTGAAAAATGTAAGCAAGTGACTAAAACAGGGAGGGCAGAGTGAGGGAGGAGGACAGATGGAACCACTGGCTGAAAACAACATGTACGGAGAAGTCAAACAAGATAAGAGCAGAGGGGAGAGGGGACAGATAAGACACGAAGAGAGTCAAGGAAAGCATGAGAAAGAGTGTGAGAAAAAAAACTTGTTTTGTTTGTTGTTTTTAAAGTAGTAAAGCTTTAGCACATGAGAGGACTTCTCTCCCTACCCCCCAACCCCCCTCCCCCTCTGACAATAAAACATGAAGGAAAACAGATGTGATAACCCTCGCTGCTCAGTGTGATGTTGTGTCAAGTGTTGAGCAACACGCACACAGACCCTGACAAACAGTAACGGTGTGTGGCCAAAACCCCCTATCTGGGCACCAGTGCTCAACATGACACTCAAAAGGGGCTCAGCGTGCACACTGTCTAAGATGTTTAATTCATACAGCCGCCCGCTTGTGCTCCGACATGAATGTGTGACGGAGGAAGATGGGAATGCATGCGCGTTGTGCGCAGAGAGCCAAGGAGCTGAGGATGATACAGAGACACAAGAAGGGGAGGCTACATAAATAGAGAGAGATGAGATAATGAATATGTTTAGAAGGAGAGAGAAATAAAGGAAAGAGGTGTAGGAGTATCCACAGTGACAAAGAAAACAAGGATATGGAATAGACACGGCTGAAAAGTGTGTAGCAATACAATAACACCAGAGAGAGAAAAGAGAGATGTATGGATGACAGAGCACAGATAAGAGTCTCAGATTCACACAGAATGAGTAATGGATAGAATTAGAGCAGTAAAATGGGGAGAGAGTGAGAGAACAAGGACAGGGAAGGGAAATTTCAGACACACACATTCACTCAGACTCATACACACACAAGGATAAAAATTGTAGAGATTTCATCCAGGCAGGTGGTGAGAGCCCAGAGTGCTGAGGGTGTGTGTTGCAGGTCTCGGGAGAGACAGGCAGGGGACTGAGCGCTAGTGATTTTCTGTCATATCTCTCTTTCTCTTCATCCCTCACGCCTGTTATCTACCTCCTCCTCCTCCTCCTCTTCTTTATCCTGCCCCTCACCACTGCAGTACAGCCCCACATTAAAAAAAAAGAGTACTACAGTGTGTGTAGCATTTGTAGGGCATCAATTTCAATTCATCTAGAGATTGATTTCATTGTGGGATTAATGGTGATACCTTGGTATGAATTAGTTTCTCAAAATTAAGACCACATTTCTTATACCCTCCTGTTGTCCCTTTTCCTGTTGCAGCTGTTAAATCTGCACTGTGATAGAAGAACAGTGTATTTTGTTCACTCCTAAATGTCTATACTTTCAAATAAATCATTTATTAATGCACAATACATCAATAAGCCACTTATAAAACAATATGTGAAAAATACTTTTGAATTGCCTAGCAGAATGCCTTTCGCATGCATAATGAATGGATGGATTGGGCTGGATGCACTTGTTTGTACTTTATTATGGATCTATAAAGTGCTAATAATGATTTATTTACATCATCTCACTTGATTTTGCGTGATATATTCCTCACACAGCCGTTGAAATGCACAGTGGAGGGCATCAACACATGAAATATATACTGGTAAACACAACTTTACCTTCAAAATAACATTAAAAAACAAACCCAAGGTGGCCTGTTGGCTCATCAGGTAGAACGCGCACCATGTAGACCTTGCCCTAACGGCAGAGGTCATGGGTTTTGAATCTGCACCGCAGCCCTTTATGGCATGTCATTCCTTCTCTCTCCCTGAATTTTCTGTCTACCTATCACTGTCCTGTCACAATAGAAAGCAAAAATGCCCCCCCCCCCAAAAAAAAACAACCAAAGATGTAAACAGATATGACCAAATAACACATTTACAAGTTTAGAGAGCTACACATGTGAATGTTTTACTTTTAAACATATGAGCCTTTTCTTAAGTACAATAGTAAGTCTAGCTTTAAAGGGTCATTTTGACTCTCCAACGAATGTTGAATGATTAAATTATTGAACATCAGTAATTAATAAATCATCAATAATGTTTAAGCCTTTAACCTTAAACCTTTGAAGATAGGGAAAAAAATCACTTAAAGAAAGTGGTGCTTACAGTGTACTGTAATGTTGTGCTACTTAAAGTTCCTAAAACTCAGCTTTAATACTAATTTTTTCACTAAAATATCAAATGTTTATTAGTAAATTAGCAAACATCAAAGTAAAGAAAAACATTTTAAAGTATTATTTATGAAGACTAATTAACATTTTCTGTGGTTCAGGGTAGAGGAAAATGCTTTTGCTGCTGTTGCCATTGCTGAAAAGTAATATATATCATGCATGTCATTGTAGATACATGTACATGTACAAGTGTCTGATATTTTAAAACAAATTGTGAAAGTACTCAGAGTCACTTGCAGTTGTGATCTACAGCGTTTCCTGGAGAGGTCCAGAGGCCTGGTGCCTGGTGCTGCCCAACCTGCCAACGTCATCCTGCTCCAGCCGCAACATCTGTCAGGAAATCTTTTCTGCAAACTCAGGCTTCATCTGCTGTGTGAGCAGATTTAGGACAAGCTGTAACATCCTAATTGGCCAGTCGTGCACGCGCACACATACACGCGAACATGCACACACACGCACACACAAACTAAACACACTATACATGAAGTTTGATCTGTTTATTATATACTTGTGATATCAATATCATCATTAATATCCATCATTAGGCACCTTATATGTAGATAGACTGGGATTAGAGACTTGCTCTGCATGCCTGCTGGTTACAAAAACTAAATTGAAACATGCTGTCAACATGGGAGAAGAAAAATCTTTGATTTTTATGTATTTTATTCAGATTGTGTTTGAGCTTTTGCTCGATATGTCTGCTACTACATGTGTTTATGCGTGACTTAGGCAAAGTGAGTTAAAGGCTGTGACTGTGTTTACTGCTAATTTGTTGCGAGTTCTGTGTGTGTATTTTGTTAGTCTGGGTCTGTGTATGTGTATTTTATACAGGAGGTCTGGGATCGTGTGCATTTTTACTTGCATGCCAGCTTGTGTCAAAAGTTGTGCAATAACTTTGTGTGAGGTTTAGTCTGGCACTTACTTGTGTAACAGTGCACTGTGTATCAGTGTCTATGAGTGCGTGCCAAACCTCTTACAGGTACTGAGAGACTATAGGCTGAGCTAGTTCAGGCAGGTCCTCGGACACCTTGGCACAGTTGTCAAATGTCAGGCTGGTTTTACCTGGATATCTGTGCCAGAAACACTGTGGGAAGTTTCCCTTCGTGCCTCTGGAGGAAAACGTATTCCCTTGCTACCCTCCCTGCAAGTATGGAACATACACTCTGGAGAGGAACAACAAAAGAATCAATATTTCTTTACACTCAGGGTTATTACAGTGCTGCAGCCGATATGGATAACTAAAACACACAGCTACTGTACATTTGTTATGTGGTGGAGGGAGCCTGCAAGCTACTTCATGTCTCGACTCAAAGTTTAGACTGTCTGTGCTGAATTGTTCTGAATTAATTTCAAAGACGCTTTGAGAACAAAGGAATATATTTTGACACAAACACTTTCAATAATCCTTTAGAGCCACATTGAAGTCCAAAATTACAATTAAATCAGAACACAGAGTACTCTCTTTACAGGGCTACCATCAAAAAAATATGATGAAATTCAATGCAAGTGGTTCATATAGGTTCTTAGACACCAGACGGCAGCCTTGTGTTCTTTCCCCACCAGGTTTTGGGAACGCATCGACGTTTCTGACTACCTCCAAGCTAAATGTAGAGTTTAACTGAAATGTAATTTTATGTCACCATAATCATAGCCTTTTTCTCTGCTAAATATGAAGCTGCAGCAGTGGTTGATTAGCTTAGCCTAACACAGCTTGTAAATGGCTCTGTGGCACAACTAAAACAGCCTTCTAGTATCTGTTAGGCTTATTAGTTGTACTGGTTGGTTTTTTATGTTATATTTAAGACATGTACTTAGGCTAGGTTAAATTAGCAGCTAGCAACTAACCAGACAGCAGACTTAAGTTTCATTTTATTGGACAGATACAATATTTATTAGCCTATATATCTCTAGGAAAGAAAGCTAATAAATATGTTTTAAATTCTAACTTTACTGATATGTTCAAAAGCATTTGAGCACAGTTAAATTTATTTTTGTTGCCTTGGGACAGAGCTAAGCCAGCTGCTTCTCTCTCTGTTATGCTAAGCTACTCTAATAAGCAGCTAGCTGTAGATTCATATCAAGAAGGCAGATATGAGAATGGGATTAATCTTCCTTTCTGACTCTTCACAAGTCAATTATGAAATACATTTGTTTCCATAATGTTTAACTATTTGTTTAATGACAACAGGCTACAGGCTACAGCTACAGGCTAAGTTGTTTAAGTCCAGCTAACAATCAAATTATACTGGGTTTCACACTTTAACCACTGCAAAACCATTTCTCTGATTTTAGTTTTTGACACTTTCCAATCTGAAACTGAGAAGTGGAGAAATTCCAAAGTTATCGGGCGCTTCAGTCATCATCTTCCTCCTGTGGCCTTGACAGACATGGACACGGCATCTCCAGCCGACCGTGAAATAGCCACTTGTGTTTTAGCCTGAACAACTCCATTCCTATGTGACTGTCACACGCACACGGACACACACACACACACACTGCTTGAGGCTTTTGTAATCTGGGAGGACTGACTGTATGTCCTGAAGAACTGATCAATACTATTCAATCAGCTTGCGGGTCCTTTTTGCCGCATTAGGCAATGGTCGCTATCCAAACAATGAATGGCTGGACACAGAGGAATCCGTGTACAAATGGAATCCCATTACAACGCAGTGGCTCTCTGGGGCTGTCGCTGCCCCCCCGCCCCCTCCTTCTCTTTTTTAAATTCCCTCTCTGCCGATCACAGCAGCTATTTTATGCTCCTCTGATTGACAGCTCCCTTCCAGGAAAGGAAAGATGTTGTTACCGTGACAACTGCTCATGCTACACTGGTGTGGATACGAGCTTTTGATAAATATCACTCCAGCACACTGAAATCAGCAGGTGACATTTAGAGGTCATTATACTGGCTACAGGATTTTTATAATGTATTTACACTGATTGACATAGTGGAGATGACGACAATGACCGAAGTGACAGCTGTTTTGCTTCATGACAGACACATGTGCTTTTAAGTGCAGTTAATAATACCTATAATATCAACAGTGATTGGCCATTATTCACATTGACAGCAGAGGTTTGAGTTTCTTCATCAGAGATAAATAGGATACAGTGGTGTCTTCCTATAACAGACCGACATACAACACTTCCATGATGAGCTTTTTGCACACAGCACGTCTCCTTTCTACACAAGTTTCAATATATCGCATCTAAAAATAGTTTCAAGCAGTGAGATGGAAAGCAGACAAAGCAATAAAGAGTTGGAGATACAGAGGTGAGGAAATGAAAAAGGCTCCTCTTTTGTTATCTGTGATGTCTTTTCTTCTTTTGCTCTCCTCATTAGCTGTAAAGAATTTCAAGTTATAGCATCCCCTGGTTCACTGAGCCCTTTTCCTTTGCCTGCTCCTTCCTCTTCTTCTTCTTTTTTCTTTCTTTCAGTCACCCTCTTCTGGGTTGCCAAATCAGTTTACCTACTAGCACAGTACTTGGAATGTGTCCCCCCTACCGCCGTCCTTTTTTTCCTTTCTTTTCTCCAAAGTTCTGCTCCGTTGCCTTCAGATTGCTTTTCACAACAAGATTATGTATTTCGGGAGCCAACTTAACCGTCCCTAATGCGATGCCTACGTTCAAGTGTTTCTTCCCCTACTAACTGTTTTCACAGTGAAGTTCTCTCGGGTTTACCGTCTACATTAGGGGAGCGATCCATAATATGGAGAGGGGAAGAGATACGGAGACTTCACAGGGCTGTTGAACACTGTTTACAGGATCTATGCACAGAATGAGGGCGAGAAAAAGCACAAAACTACACACGCATGGTTGTGTAAAATGTGTCACCCTCTCGCGTTTGTTGCAGTTTAGTTTGTGAAGATATAAGGAGGAGGGTTGAAGGAGGGAGAGGTGTACAGGACCAGTCTTGTGGACATACTTAAAAAAAAAAAAAAAAATCTGCCATTATCAAAAGTCCTCAGTAGGGCAGACGTTGGCTCAGCAGCACCACGAGGGTACTCACGGGAGAAAATACACATTAAAGTGCTACAATGAAGGCGCTAACATGCCACAAACAGACTGTGGATAATACTGTAGACGTCACTCTTTACTGTAAGAGTCGGGGGGTTTGATGAGTTGGAATCAGCAGTTCCCGAGAAGCAAAACAGCACACACATAAAAATATGGTCCAACCGCAAGGCAATGGTATAACTGTGTTTAAATGCTTTCAGGAAACCCAGCCAACAGTGGATTCTGGATAGATGGTGGTTGAGAATGAGTCTGGGGGTGGGGGGGCTTGGCTTTAGGGTGTTGTTCGGTTGAGAGAGAGGGAGCAAAAAGGATGTATGAGAGGAGTGGAGGAGTTAGAAGACTGGTAGAGGTTTGGCTTCAAAGGTCAGAAATGACTGGAGATGGGATGTCGGTAATGGAAACTTTTGGTCGGACTCCAGGAAGCTGTGAGGAATTGTTTGGACTGGGAGGAAACAGCGAGTCAGAACTCGTGGGAGCCTCTGAGGAGTGGCTGGGAAGAAAAGAAGGCATGGGTATTTTTCCAAATCTGTCTTTTGGAGAAATCGAGGACAGAAACCAAAAAGGTGTGAAGCAGAGAGAGCTGTGATTGGTTCCAGGGAGAAAGTCTGAGAATCACATATTGGGTGGATGTTGGCAAGGTGGTGGCGGTCTGCGTCCTTTTGTGACTGGGTGTCCTGCTCCGTCAGGCTATGGTGAGGATGGAGTGCACTCCAGAGAGGCTGTAAAAAAAGAAAAAAGAAGACAGAAGGTTTGAAAAAAGTTCATGTAAGAAAAACACTCAAGATTGGGGTGTGAGATGGAGAGAAAAGCACTCTCGTTGGAAAATGGGAAGAGGTTGAGAAACATCACAAATGGCAAGAAAGAGAAAAAATAAGACGAAAACAGAAGAGCAAAAAGAGAAATGATGACGACCATCACAGGAAGAGGGGGGGAAAGAGGAGGGGGGTGTAAAACGAAACCGAGAGGAAATTAAGAAGTTGAGATCAAACAGCAAAAAAAAGAGAAGGGGCCGAGATAACAAGCATGGGCACAGTGAGGCATAAAAATGGATCAGGGGGATGGAATTAGAAAAATAGACGAGAGAGGAGGGAGATAAGAGAGACAGGATAAAAGAGAGAAAGAGGGAGAGAGAGGGGGGATGAATAAAAAGAGGGGAGACATAATTATAAAATGGCACAAGAAAATCAATGTAGTGGGCATCATTGTGCATACAGGAATCGGACCAAAAGGAGGTGGGGGAGCAGCAGTGTGTCCATCAAACGCACCACCAGCACATGTCAGTGTCACACACACACACACGCAGAAACATTTCAAATGCAGAGTGAAGACAAGGAGGATGAGTCAGGCAGATGAAGCAGAGAGAGACAAGTGACATTTAGAACTCAGTCGGCGCATGTGATGACAAGACACAAAGATACATGCCAGCCTTGACTCTGACAACAGTGTGTTTGTGTGTGTGTGTGTGTTTGTGGGTGTGGGGATGCAGAGCTCAGTGCAAGGAAACAGATTTGTAATTTTTATACATTTTTATTTTCACTTGTGGGATCTAAGACTCCAGCCAGAGAGGCAACACAGACAGAGCTGAGGATTCATGTTAGTGATTTAAAAATTAAGGGAAAAGGGAAAATTTTAAAACTTATAGACATTTTGAAATCACAAGCTCGTAATCACACCTATGGGCACCTTAGAGTCACCATTTAAACTAATGTGCGTGACTTTGGACTGTGGGAGGAAAAACATGCAAACCACTGCATGACCGTGTCACCTGTCACCTGTTTCCAGCTGACCACCATTGATTACCTCCAAAACCTGTTTAAATCTAAATGACTATTTTGCTAAGGTTGGCGGTTAGCTACAGCTGTCATGTATAAAGTAGCATGAAATAGGAAAACTTGAATTTAAACTTATCAAAAGTACCTCCCTGTTGTACATTTTACCCTGGCAGGGCTATTATTACCCATACACGCACTAACAGTCATGCAAATTCAACCATGTAATATTCATTATCATTATTGACAAACACAGCATATAAACACTGTGTCAGCCCCCACACACACACATACACACACGCACCCTCCTAGTTAACTGTATTAGTGCCAGGGCTTATCTGTGCTGTGGGACCACACAGCACAAAAGGCTGAAATTCATTACAGTCGTAGGAGGGCCTTGACAAGCTGTCAGCATGTTCGAAAGATTCTTCAAATCCCCCCTCCACCCCTCCACCCCATCAACCTCTCCTCCTCTCTGCTGGTCTACCACTTCATTTCAAGGATAGTTTGCATTGTCACACATGCACATGCAAACAACAGCCACCTTATTTACAAATCACACAATCACAGAAAAAACCCGCTCAGAATCTTAATTTCATGGGTTGTTTACATTGACATATCACCGTGCACACACACACACAAACCCTGTGTACACTTGTACACACTCGCACACACTCGCACACATACGTGTTAACACATTATTCTGAGTTAGTGGTAAATGGAGCACAGGTCCAAAGGTGCAGTTCAGTGACACACTCCATATTTCCAATTTGTGTTGGCACCACTATGCTTCTCTTGGCTGCACACACACACACACACACATGCATGCACACGCACACACACGCTCATGCTCTGCATTTCAATACATGGGATTTGTTGTTGTTCTGGTTGAGGTTACATTAATAGGAAGACATTTTCAGATGATCAAAGAGAAACATACAAAAAACATACAAAACAATTAAACCCCAGAGGCTTTTTCAACCTTTATGAGTACATATTTCCCAAACTGGTAAAAAGGGGGAGTGTGTGTGATGCTTCAGCCCTTCAGTCTTCAAGGACGGAAAAGGGCAAATTACTCTGGAAAATCTTTTCTTTAACATAATTACTATAATCTGCCAAAACCTAAATTAAACAGACCAGCATGTGAATGCCTCCCTGACATGAGTGTGGAGAGTGTGTGCTCTAGCATCTGACAGAGAATTATAATTTCAACATGTTTCTGTGGTGTGTAATTGCATGTGCGTGTGTATCTATGTGTGTGTGAGAGAGAGGAAGAGCACTCGGTTAGTCTCCAGTTATTAAACCAACCAATTACAAAGCCCACTCATCACGTTTATGTCCCAAACAAAGGAAGAGTTGATCTATTATTAATGTACTGCTCAGCAGTGTAATTCACACATGGATTCGATCTCACACCCATACGTTCACACATGGCTGCTTGCACGCACATCACACGTACACACAGACAGATCAAGCTCCTGCAGCCTGCAGCAGCACACACTCTCTTTTGCTGGCAGCACAAATGATGAATGTGATATGGTAGCATTAACAGATGAACAGCTTTTCAGAGACAGGTAGTCAAATGTCTGGATCCCCTAAATCTCTTTCTCTCCCTCCTGGCTTCATCTCATGTCTTTTTTGCCTCTCTTTCTTTACGGCTCTCACATGTTCATTTGTAATGAGACCTGTCTCGCTTGTTTAATCAGAGCACACCTCACTGTGCAGGCTCTCTCTGCCGTGCACCGTGTCTCACGCTGAAAATGTGAATGAGGACATATTTGCACTGATTCCGTCCATTTCGAGTATTTGAGTATTTGTTCTGTAGGCTGGATCCAGGCTTTACCTGCTTGTTCTTCCCTGTTGTTGGGGAAACCTTGAGATGTGGTTTTAAAGGATAAGGCTGCTGATCTTCTATATTTTTCCTTTTTTGTTAACAAAAACCCAAGAAAGACATGAAGAAAACAGCAGCAAATTGATCCCACTAACAAGTCTGTGCAGCGCCACTGACTTATTGACTGACTGATTAGCGCACCAACGTGTATTAATCTATGAAAATCAATGAAAATAGTCCACAACTGTCCTATTTACAACCACTCTTTTATGGAATTACTGAGCCTTTTTCAAAACACTGGTAGAAACACTGAGCTTGAGTGATTGTGTGCGATATGAGAGAGTAAAATGAATGGTGGGACAGCCTGATCTGTTCAGTTATCTAATTAGTATGTGGCTGGAAAATAATGAGTGTTCCCTGTGTGGTAGTGAGTCTTTCAAACAACCCTGTAAGGAAAACCCCCATTGCGAATCCCGTCTCTAAGTGTTAGTTGGCAGTGTCAATGCAAGATTTCACAAGCACTACCAACAGATGATTAAAGGTTCTGTAAATGGTCATCACTGCCACAGCAGAGTCTCCATCTCAGAAAAAAGCCAGACCGAATATTGGCTCCACAGTCAGATGGGAAAAGAAATGCATCCTTGAATTTATCTGCCAGGACCGACCGGCCACATGAACGACACTGATGGAGCTGGTTACGACACCAAAGGTCCGCTGGCCAACCGGGGTTTGAGCCTGATATGGCCAGTCTGCCTATCCTCTGGTTTGATATTATTTCTTTATCAGATGCATTTTTAGCCCCAAAAACCATCAGTGGCTGCTTTTACCTGAACGATACGTGATACACTGTGCCATCTCACACGTGCCCAACAGCTCAACAGGGAGGGACTCACATATAACAAAACTTGTGCAAATGTACATGAACTAACTTGCACATGCAGCCATCTTTGATACCATGAAAAAGAAAACAGAAGCATATTCAGTTTGACTGTGACATGGCTGAAGATGCTGTTATTTTTGTTTTACACAGAAAAAGCTGTTAGCTGCTTCTTGTGCTGAAAATCCTCTTTACAGCACCTTTGAACAAAACACAGCTCAGCCAACGCTCCTTTAGAGCAGCGGTTTGACAACTTCTAGGCTTGTGACCCTTTTCAATGAAGCGTGTGACCTCTTATCAGAGGTTATGGCCTCAATGTGGACATGAGTTGTCAGCAGTTCAAAGAGAAATCGATTTTTTTTACTTTTCTGATTGTTTCATCTGAGAGATTTTCAGAGGCCTGGAGGGATAAAAGTCACAAGATTTCACAAGACAAAAGTGAAGAAGAAAAAAAGTGAATGGTTCATTCACATTGACAGATTAAAACACTGAATATCCTTGGGGGTGGCACAGTTGTGTTTAACTTAACTATGATGGAAAGACAAACCAAAAACCTGTAACACTTTCCAGGGCCCAGTATTTCAAAAGTGATTTGACAGGATTATCCTGGTCGGACTGGATTAAATCTTGATCTGATCTTAAAACTGGGTATTTCAACACAGATTGAGAGAATCCTGATCCTGAAGATCAGGATTCAGCTCTGGTAATACAATCCTCCCTTGAATCCAGATAAAAGGCTGAATTTGGGTATTTCAAAAGTTAAGGCAGAGATCTGGATCAACTTGATACCAAAATTTCAGGATCATTTGGATCCCACCTCAGAGGTGGATTTGACTTGGATTGACAAAGCCTCAGCTTCACTTCTCTTAGATGTTGTTACTCAAGATGTTGATTACACTTAATCAAAATTGTTAGTGTTTTCCTTTTATCAAATAATTGGAGTATGCCTAATAGAAGAAATTTACAGCATAGCAAAATATTGATTGGCCATACATCCTGAAACTGCTGTATGTTTTCATTTAAATCATATTCAACTTTCCAGGGATTTTCAAGGCACATTTTCATGCTTCTGATTTAATGAAGACAAATTT
>OMNW01009355.1:0-35250 GCA_900303245.1 Selene dorsalis
AATGAGTCACACTTTATCTCACAATCATGACATGAAATGTCTCTGTGGCACCAAAACCTGTTACAGTCGGCTAACTAAACACTGAAGGCCAACTAACTCCAACAGACCCTGGAAATGTTCTTGGAGAAACTTACTCACCGGGCTACATTAATGGTAGATTTGTCATACAGATCAATGCTTTCCTTAGAAACTGATGTAATCTTTCCATTTATTGGAGAAAATCTTTTTTTTTTTTCCCTCAGTGATACAAACCTCACATCTACAATGTATCTCCATCTGTATGTACATGGACCAAACTGGGAAAATGAAGCGGTCTCCACTCCTCACTGATGAAGATACCAACATGTTATAAAGCAGGTGAGGCCTTGAGCTCCTCTGTGAAGATCACTTTATTCTAACACACATATTTTACACCAGTAAGAGCCGTGAATCCCACAGTGGAAACACCAACAAGATCAGAAGCTGTTGTTGAATTATGGTAACCTCAGTTTGAAGGGGGAATGTGCAGAGGATGAATTTAGAGCAGGACAAGGTCTCTGATTCAGTCCGCGCAGACAAAGCTCCTAAAAAAAGAGTCCACTCCCCCTCTCTCTCTCTCTCTCTCTCTCTCTCTCTCTACACCTCCGTGCTGCCGTGAGTTAACGAGGAACAGAGCTTGGTTACTGTCACTAATCGAAGCCAGCTCTGGAAACAGACCTCTAGCTGGCCGCTCATTTCTCTCCCTCACCTCTTGTTACTATGTCTTTCCTCTACATCATCTATACCTCTCCTCTCTCCTTACCTGTTGTTGGCTGGGCTTCCTGTTTTTCCTCTCCTCCGAGAGTCTTCTCCTTTGTGTCCCCTATTCATTTGTCATGCACTCTGCACTTTAGGGAACATTGGTGACGTGCGTACAGTATGGTGCTGAAGGCGAATTAGGAGGAGGCCTTGAGGACCACACGGTCCATTAAAAAGAGCAGGGAGGAGGCCAACAGCTCCAGGCCAACTAACCACCATGTCAACACAGGTTGCACACAAACACACACATGTACACGTACGCTCATTTCACACACAGTTCTCCACAACTCTGCCGTTCACTCATTGGTCTATCCTTACATGCATCCTTGTTTTTTTGTATTTGTGTGTGTGTGTGTGTTTTTTTGCACAATGTGACTGCAGGTCCAGGCACATGCAAGTTGATCTGTACACATAATCCCCTTCGTGTTCATTTATGCCTTCGTGAAAAATCACCCTCCGTTTCCCAGCTGGGGAATTACTTCAAAGGCGCCATGCAGGACGAATAGCATGTAACAATATCTCGTATTTGTCCATGAGAAAGAGGACAAGATACTCTGTCTTCACTTCTCTGCTGGTGCTGTTTCCTCATGCTGATTAATAGGCCTTTGATTGCAGTTTCAGACCTGCACCCGTGAGCACATGAAGCAGTGCGGCTGCCTACTACTATAGCCTGCTAAATTACAAAGAGCCTCCATAAAAGTGACAGTCAGGTTAAGCTGCTCTGTCATTCTGATTGACAGCTGTAGCTTTAACTCTCCCTTTAAACGCTCTTTAAGTGTTTTATGTAGTGACCCTGGCATGGAAAAGCAGTAAAGACACAGCAGCTGTGGTGTCACGGCTCAGTGCAGGACTGAGAATAGAAAGACATGGGGGGGCTGTCCTAAAATGGGGGTGGCAAAAGGAAAGAGGAATAGATGGCAACATTTTTTTCCAGTGATTCCACGACAATTGATCAGTCTAGGAAACATGATACGTCGAGTGGACTGGAGACCGGCTAATGAGAGCTCCACATTAATTCATTTAAATCTGGACAATCTGCAGCTTTGGCAGGACTCTGAGCTCTTATAAGCACAACTGTGTTTTCCTTTTTCGGCATCTTCTCAGTCTTCTCATTACCCGTTGATGAGTTACTGATATGAATTTCAAAATGTAAATAAAACTCTCTGGGAGTCTGAGGAAGAGAGTATCATATCAGTGACAGTAAATTTAAAATGCTGCTAAATCTAAGCAGCTGAATGTTTTTTATGGTCCATATATCATTATTGTTGTATCATTGGATATTTAGTTCTGCTGCAGTCTGCCAGAAATAAGAGCCAAGGTGCTTTTTTCCAGACTGAACAGGAAGAAACGGATTCACTTTCACATGTGAAAGTATTGCAAATAAATAATATTGTCATCTTGATATTGGCGGACTCTTCAAGACAGTCTCTCATGTCTTCAAAGCTAATATGCCAAATTAATTGTATATCCTTCACACTAAACTAAAACACTACAGGTTGATTTATGTCAGAGTGTTTATGGCACATCCTCACCTGTTTAAGCATCTCTTGCAGCACTCGAAACGAAACATTACTTGGCCACATACCAGCCTGATGACAGACGGGATCAATGTGGTGGAGACCACTTGTGCTGTGTGACACACAGGAATGAATGAATAATGAAATATTAACAGGCTCCATGTGTCTTTAAGGTCCTTTATCACACAAATGGATCAGGTTTAAGGAAGAAGCCAAAAACATCAACTGTGTGATGATGCTTTGACTAATGTAAGATCCAAAGAGGCTACAAAGAAATGAAAGAAAAAAAGAAAAGGGGGAGATGTGGAGAAAGGGATTGTGTGTCAGTTCCTTTGTCAGCGATTAAACATGTGGTCGGGACTGAAGCATGGGGCATATTGTTTGTATTGCGGTTCTCAGAATCAGTGACAAAATAAACAGCAGGAGTTTTTTTGCTTGTGAGAAAAAGTGTGTTATGTGTGTCTGTCCTTGTATTTAGTGTGTGTTTATGTACAGTTGCAACACAGTAACAACCACGTGGACCAACGTGTCATATATACAAGTTCACAGTCCACTGCTGCCAGCTTACACAGGACTGAGAAAGTACAATAAAGGAACAGAACCAAATCAAACTGGGTTACGGGCCAAACTCGGGAGATTTTCTGCAAACGGTTCTACGGTGTTCAATTTAACGTCTCGTTGTTTCTATATGTTGTCAGGGTGACTGACACATCTTTATGACCCATTAAAAACATGCTCCAAGGGGTTTTGGAGAAAGAATCAGGATGATATACCGCTACAGCATTGCTTCCATTTACAAAAACCGTAACTGCATGAAACCAGTATATCATCATCCTGACTTCAAAAAGATGATTCAGCAGTGTTACCATGAACTGTGTTACTTAATGGATATCTGGGCTGTTTCTCGGCTCCTCCTGAGCGACATCACAGAAGCAGCTGAAGGGTTTTTGTTCCCGTGGTCGGACGGCACCAGGTGTCAAAGCCTATGGATCCACCACTAACCTTACCAGGCAGCTCCACACCAGCTGTGTCTCATGCAGCCCACTGCAGCATAAACCCACAGCTGAAACCATAAAAGCTAGCACGACTGACAGTTGGTTTTAATCCAGCTTCATATTTTGATGTAAAGTGGCAAGAGAGAGAATCTGTGGAAACACATTTTCTTTTTATCAGAAGACACAAACTAACTCGGCTGTTTGTTATTAATACGACATTCAGCTCTTGTGTCTTGCCTGCAGTAACAATATTATGTTTTTGCGCGCAGTGAGAACAAGAAACAGGATCTTGAGGTTTGCGAAATTTGATTTTAAAGTATTTATTTGATGACAGCATCGTGATGTAAGTGTTTCACAAACCCATTTGAAGGGCAATACAGAAATCGAAACTTGACAGTGGTTAAATCGTATTCATAATAAGTGAAAAAAGTAAAAAAGCACGTTCAATGATGGACAAGTATGAGCTAAAAAAGGCACAAAATAAAGATTTTGTCCAAATATAGGGGAATTGCACCATGTAATTTAACTTGGAGTGTCAGCATAGATAAAATCAAGCAGGATATTCCCTTCAAGCTGTTGTAATGGGAGGATCTTGAAACCTCCAAGTGATTAGAAAGCCTTTATCCACCACATTGTTTTCTCTTTGATTCAAAAATCTATGGTTAAACACTTTGTCAAGAGGCCATTGAGGTGGTCCATATGGCGGTGTGAAGGCCCAAGGCTTGTGATTTTCTGGAGGATGTAGAGGAAACCAGACAAAGGCTCAGCCAGCAGACCCTGAGCCTCAATGGAGCACTGGCAGATCCCCCACTGGGACCAGTTGCCTGTACGTTCTCAAACCAAAGTCTGATCTATGGAAACTGGCCATTGCACCATAATACGTTCAGCCATCCATACTCCTGCCCCCCTGGGCCACGTGGTCTCTCTTTTTAAAGGTGAATAGCAGTTAAGGAATGTTTAAGACTCTATTGGCATGTGACAGACTCATCGTGGACAGCTCGCACATTCATTTGGGACGAGGTGTTACTGTTATTAAACAGCTTTACTTGATGTAATGTGAACTTTTTTTTTATATTTAGACAAGAAAAGCATTCAAATTTTAAACTGTGAAAGTGTTATTATGATGAGACTGTGCAATGTGTGTAGGTGTGAAATTCAGATGGCTGCAGGCTCTGTCTTAAAACACATTAGGAGAGAGATTTGAAGTGTGAGAGACAAAACATTTATTGTATATAATGCAACATCAGGCATCAGCATCAGGTTCATGAGCATAAGACCACACAGTCAGCGCTGCATATTTTATTGTATTAGGAATTATTCAAATCGTTTGTGTTTTTTTAATCATTTATTTTATTTATTTGCTTTTTTTCTCCATTTCAGTTTTATCTTCACTTAACCTTCTGGAATCACCCAATCAGTGAAACAAAACATAAGTCATAAACAAACTGAATTGAAAGAGAAATGGACAGAAGTGGAGAAACAGAAAGAGAACTGATCAAAGCTGGCGGTCGTAAATTTTCTCAAGGTTTCAAAAAATTATAAGAAGAAAAAAAAATCCCTTGAGGAAAACCTGCTGCGTGCTCGGACCATCAGAGAAAACCCCGACATGTGATTTACACATGCAGTCAAAAGGCACTTATTCCATGTTCTTTGAGAGTACAGTAAGAAATGAGTCATGCAGAGAGCAGGAGATGGACCCCTGCAGTGAGACCTCCCAAAACAGACAGATGGGCTACAGAACACTACACCACAACTCAAATATAAACTAGACACGGAGACAGGTGTGAGCAAACAGGTAGTGTCAGTCCAGCATCACTGTCATCTGCAGAAGGCATTCATGCAAACACACACACTCAAAATTGTCTTTATTTGGGAAAACCCCACCAAAAAAACTAAAATCAGATATTCCTTCGTTAACTTTCAGATTCTCTTGATAAAACGTTTACTGAAATGATTTATGTTTGAGAGAGTATGGGAAGGTACAGGGTGCAAACTTGTCAACGCAAGAAAACAATAATTGGGCAAGAAGATGTTCTGCCAAATCAGTTTATGTAACTGTACTATTACAGGCCGTTTACCTCAGCAGAAGAAAGCAAATCTCACTCATTGTGGCATGATGATGTTGAAATACTTGGATGTGCTCTCCCATGACTTATCACAGTGTAGCCCCCATTTGTATTGTTCCATGGGTGTGTTTGAGTGTGCACGCGCGCGTGTCTGTGAGCGTCTGAGACAAATGACTTCCACTTGTGTTTGTGCTTGCGTAAACCGCACTGCACACGTTTGTTGTTTGTGCAGGCTCGCACAGGTTCGGGAACAGAACAGAGAAGTGAATGTGAAGCGGGCATTGTAATGACATGTCAGGCATCCTGTGTGAGAGAGAACAGGTTGAAGAGCTGTTGCGAAGCCTCTGAAGTCACCTTTCGCTCCAAGCTGAGAGAAGCTTACTCAAATACTTTGGCTTTCATACTACACTTTGTCCATCTCAGACACACACACACAGTTAAAGTTAGCCTTTGTTGTCTGTGAGAGAAGTCAATATGTGTCCATTCAGCTGTCAGCTGATTCTACCCTTTGTGCATCTCCTCCGGCCCATCTCGTCTCCATGGCATCATCTATATAACGACGGAGACCCAAAACCAGGCTGTCTGCAACATATAGAGCACAGTGTCAGACACAATTTAATAAACATGCACAGAGTTAAACATAAAATAAAGTAGAAAGCTTCGCAGTCAACACCCTGTATGCACATTAATGCTCATTGCACAGGACAGATATTGTGCACAGAACTATTCATACTTCATATATGATATCAGCAAGACGCAGTAAATCACAGGCATAAAACGCTGTTATTCTCCTTGAACTACCCTCTTCTATTTCTCACTCATTTTCATGATAAAGTGTGCTGTCAGCAGGTGGTTTGCTTTCCCACAGCTGTGTGATGAGAGAATATGTCTTCAATAAATGGGAAAAAAAATAATAGAAAATACAAAACAAACCATTTATTCACATTAGCAATGTTGGTCTGTGATTCAGGAAAAAAGAGGTAACAAAACACATCCTCCGTCTATATAAATACAAGCTTTTATGACGTGCGGAGTAAAGGGATTTCAGAATCTATTTGCATTGTGGGACAGCATTTAGTTCACTTGTGTGCATTGGGCTTAGGTGTGTATTTAAATGCATATTTCAGGTATTAAAGCATTAAAGTAGCACAGACTGTGATCTGTGCAAAAAGACAAGACTCATTTATGTTTTCATCCCGGTTCTGTAGGAATAAACTTCTTCCCACGTATGCATGCACACACAGAATCAATGCGTTTACTCATATCAAGCTCACACATACACACATCTACACTGGGGTGTTTCTCTGCTAGATGAAAGCCAAATGTCTGGAAACTGACTTCACATCTGCATCCCGTTAAACACGCTAATAATACCCCCAAACACAAGAGTGAGGATGGACACGCGCCACACACACATGCACACACACGCACACTCACAGAAAGAGAGAGAGAGAGAGAGTGGAAATTTTCAGCAGGCTGAATAAAGACAGTTGTTTAGGGATTCACTTTAAGAGTTTTTACTTCTCTCCTAACACTCACTGCAAGGTGTGTGTGTGTGTGTCTTTGTTATTTCTACATATCTCTGTCTGTTTATGGGAATCAGCCATCATTGTAACATAACACTTTCTGCTCATGTGAGTCATTCCCATTTCCATTGTTAGTATTTAATTAATTTGGGCTGATGAAGTCCATGCAAAGACAAGCCATGACTAAAAACAAACACATGCCCAGAAATGTCTCCCGTTTCCCTGCATATCCTCAGACAGTCATATAGGAGCATGTTGATCTGATGAAAACATTGTCCCTTGTTTCTCTAAAGTGGGAAAAAGTGTTTCTCACTGGAAGCCTTATCAGATTCTTCTGAAGCAGTTGCTCTTGGCAAAATATTCCATAACTCTGCTGATCACAGCACATAATGTCATTTATCAAACCTTATGATGGTATGTGTGTGCGTTTGTGCGTGTGGGCGCGCGCGTCTGATCAATCCCACACAACAAAACAGGAAACGTAGGAGATGTTCCTAGAAAATAAGAGCATGCAAATCAAACACTGGGAAGACAACACCCTCAGTCACGTTATATAAAACACGCATTTTGAATGTTAATCGATTAATATATTGTTTTTGATTCGTTTGATTCGTTTGATTCGTTTTGATTCGAACA
Source organism: Selene dorsalis (assembly GCA_900303245.1). Classification (NCBI taxonomy): domain Eukaryota; kingdom Metazoa; phylum Chordata; class Actinopteri; order Carangiformes; family Carangidae; genus Selene; species Selene dorsalis. Next base: position 7,518 of record OMNW01009355.1, read on the forward strand.
AAATAAAGTACGCACTCGTCGGGCTTTTATTTTGACATCGACCAGCAGGAGCAGCGCGTCGCTTGACTCAGGAGCGTACTTTAACGCTCCGCCGTGGTCCCGTCTGTCACAGCTCCTCAGGACTTTACTCCGAGCACCATCAAACCTCGGTGACATTAACGCAAAATGGATGTGAAACTGTTTGTTCTCGTGGCTGCGCTCACCGTGGTGACATACGCGCCTCCATCACAAGGTAGGACTTCTTTCTAATAAGTTTGTGTTACTGGATCAGCTCCTTTTAGACTTTTATTTTTACATTTGTAGGTGTAAAGTAAAGTGATAATTAACTGCTGGGGGTTCATTTTAAGTCATTATTGTTGGACCATGCGGAGTTTTTATGCATTTATTCATTCATTATTTATTCGCAGGGTAAGAAAATTTACAGAAAAAGTTGCACAAGTGCAGCAGTAGAAGGTGATCAGCTTTAAATCAGTGATAGACTTGTACTCCTATCTGTTATGTTTATGTTCATCCCAACTTTCCTGAGGGGATCCAGCCAATAATCTTTAGTCTATACTAAAAATTTGTCATTTCAGCCAAACTTTAGCCAGCGCAAACGTTGATTAAATTCAATGTAATTAAACGCAACACTTCTTTACTTTTAATTAAAGATAAAACAATTGATTCAACGCGATATTTTACACAATTCCTCTTCAGCCTAAAGATTATTACCATCATTGCAGCAAAGGTTAGGAGGCTAATGCATTACCCTGATAAAGAATGGGAAAATCAAAACCAGCGTGCTGCACATGTGGCTCTCGCTGTAAGAATTTCTCTGCCAGTCGCTGATCAACGTGTGTATTTGTTCAGCTCTTTGTTTTCATGTAATTACGCGCAAATGAGGCAGCTATAAAACAAAGCCGCAACTAGTCTTCATGGCGACACCAGTCACCCAACGTGGAGGTGTTGCGCCTGTTATCATGGTAATGCAGTAGATCAGGTGTAAAAATACAATTAACATAGAACTTATACTAATCTATAGCGGTACGTCTGACCATCTGTTGGTGTGAGATATATCAGTTAGAGTCACTAACAGGTAAAAACAACAACAACAACATTTTATTATTTAGTTCTTTATTTACTCTAAAGCCACTTATTGATTTCAGTCTTTTTTTTGTTTACCTGCATTTTTCCTGTAAGTTTCACAAGACAAAAGCAAAACACAGACTTATTTGTTTTTCCACATTAATCATGCGTGAACATCTGTGTACAAACCTGAAAGCGGAGGTTTGGATGGAAAGTATGCACATCCATCATGAAGTATAAGGACCACACAGCTGTGTATGACTAAAAGAGCTTAGTATCTGTGGATCTAAAAGCCTTGATAGAAATGCACCCCACTTCTGTTTGAGTTCTGTGATGCAAAAAAAAATCAAAACAAAAATCTCAAAAGCCTAAATATGCAATTTTGATTCAATGCTGGCCACACACCAAATGGAGTGGAAGGATGGGAAATGATCCTGCAAGTCTGCAGAAGAGTACATGTGCTGTTTTGCATGTGTGGACACATGTGCAGATCTGTGGTGGCTCTGCATGTTTCTGCTTGTTCACTTGTCAAAGATGATGCTGAGTGTGGATTTATATGCTTGTGTCATCATTTCATTTGTCGACCAGTTTGAGTGATGAAGGCTAATAATATGTGATTATGTTTAATCATGCCTCTCTTTATAAAAATATACAGTATGTAGCGGTTTATACGGGGGATCTTTACCTTCATCTTCTCACTTTCTCAGCAAAGCCCTTCAGCCTGGTGGAGAGATGCTACTGCCGCTCAATGGTCAACAACCTCCCACGGGGCTACATCCGAGAGCTCAGGTTCATCCACACGCCCAACTGCCCCTTCCAAGTGATGTGAGTATTGTTTTCAAGTCTCGTTTCAAAGAAGTGTATATGCTTAAAAAAACATCAGACAGGTTTCCTCCTGGTTAGACATTTCTCACCATCAATCTCCAAGAGGTGACAGGCCAGAGAAAGGAGCAGTGAATGCATGTGTGCGCACACGCCCCTCTGTCACTCGTCCTCACACACTTCCAAAAAAAGCAAGATGGTTTTTTTTTTTTACCACAGGCCCAGTGACCCTGCGACAGGAAATGCTCAGTTTGAGTATGAGTGGCTCTGAATGGGATGTAGAAGTTGGATGCAGTGTTGTTTTCAACAGGAAAGCAATAATTGTGGGTTTTATAATTGGATTTGCTTCTCGTTTGCTTGTCACGCAGCCTCTTCCTCCTCCTTGTAATGTGCTTACAAACTTTGGGCCTGATCCCCTTCATTTTTTTGGTTTGTATGGAGTGAATTTGCAGATAAAAGTGAGCGGTCGGTTACAGCAGACAGAAAAGCTTCAGGAACTGTTAGGAGTGCAATATCGAACTGGGGGGTCTTAAACTAATACAATGAGAGCATAAAACTGATTTTAATTACTAAAAAACGGGACACACGCACCAAGGGAGGCCTGATCTCCTGCATGGAGAAACATGATCCTATTCTGTAAATAACCACAGGGTTATGCTGGATTTAGGAAGCTGCCTGTAGCCGTATGCTGAGGGATGGACTCCTCAGCCTCAGCGTACTCGCATAAACTTTTACTGCACACCAATTAGGAACACTTCAATCAAGGGTGGTCTTTCAGAGGTGCCAGAGGCCACAGAATGTGTATGACTATATGCAGCAGCCTCACAAACAGGAGGGGAGAGTCACTGATCATTATCAAAGTTATACACCCCTGTGAAAAAGCTCTCCGTATGTGTCAAACTGACAAGGCAGTGTTAATTCAGTCTGTTTGATAACAAGGTGTCGAGATATCTGACGTTTGACTTGAGTAATCCACCCTTTCATCTTCAGCTGAAGTAAAGCAGATACTCTAAACTGAACTCTTTTCCTTTTTCTGATCAGTGCCAAGCTGAAGACAAACAAGGAGGTGTGTGTGAACCCAGAGATCCGGTGGCTGCAGCAGTACCTGAAGAACGCTATCAACAAGTGAGTGTGGCTAAATGTGGTTGATTTTGATCAGGGAGTGTGTGTTTGCTACAAAGCTCCTCCTCTGTCATTTGTCAGCCTTTAACAAAAAACCCGTCTGGAGCACTGTATAATCACTTCCACTCTATAGAAATTTAAAGTGAGCAATGCAAGAATGTAAAAGCGCAAATGCGCAATTGGGCATCTATCAATAGACCATTGTGAGAGTGACAGCCCATAATTGCCCAACTTATATCAGGGCCCGAACTCAAAACATGCTGGTACATGACCCAAGCGGGATTTGAAACTGGTTTCACTTTCACACACAAACTGTGGTAAAACCACATTTAATCATTAAATCTGTTCTCACTGAAAGACTGTTAAGGGTTCATCATAGTTTATACAAGAGGCCTGGATCTGCAGATACAGTTTTATAAAATATGAACTTAAGCCACTCTTGGAATATATAATGTAAAGAGCTTTGACGATGAGTGCATGAAAATTTACTCTGGGGATTTAACGCCAGCAAAAAAAATAGTGCAATCTTATATCATGATCTCGCTCCACCAGTCATGTAATGTGACATTAATGCAACTACATACATTCTGTCTTAGATTAAAATTTATCTGTCTCCTTCCTGCTCTGAAGGAGACAGTTTTCTGTAAACCCCTGGCACCATAAAGTTTATAGAAGAGATCAAGTTGCCATCCTGGAATCTCTGCAGTCGTATAAGGACCCGTCAACGGCAGGATGAAACAAACTGTGTGCTGTGTTGTTGAGGCAGATACAGTTTTTGTAGGATGGAGAAAAAAAAGTATATTTCCTGTGTTTTCATGTTAAGAAAAGTAAATGAATGCAGAGTGTTGATAAATCCTTTGTGCTCCTGGTTGTGACATGTACACACTCAATACCCGCAGACTGATCTGCCCGTAGTCCTGCAGTCAGACTGTCTGTCTCAAGGATGATTGTGGAGCCTTGACTTGTTGAGGTGTCAACACTCCTCTGCATAACAAAACAACCCATGTAGAGCGTGGATGGTGGTCATTTAAAATGGATCAGTCCTTATGTGTTTCCAATTACACACACACACACACACACATTCAGTGAAGGGGGAGGGGGGGCAACTTATTTACAATGTGTAGAAATGCACACGATCGTAATGCTACTCTTAAGTCTGGTAAACAAAACCATGATTACCCTTTTGAATCTGTTGAAATGTGCCCCAGCATTTACAGAGTGTAATCCAAAGTCAATAAACTGCCCACTCACGGTCCAGTGTTTACACTATCAGCTTGTGAAGTGCACACATACATCACTCTGCACATGGATGTTCTGTGAAAAACCATATTTTGATCCTTGATTTAAAAACATAAACATTTTTGTTTTACCAGCAATGAACTCAGAAATTTCCAAAACCTCTTCCTTGATGGAGAAACAGAACCTAACATCAGCTGATGAATAGAGTTAGATAAGATGAGGGGGAGGGGGGCGGCTTGAGTGAATCCACAATAAAATCAGTTTTAATAGGTTAAATGTTTATCTTGCAATTAAAAGTCAAAAAAACATTTTGGCCCAATAAACCTTAGCTGCAACGGAACTGAGTACATCCTGGATGTTGGTACTTTCTCTTTGTTACCTGGCATCCGGTCATGGTAAAACAAATACTCATAAATTTTCATTTTACTGTTTACTATTTACAAGTTAACAGCTAAGTCTTTGTCCAAATGGACTTGATACAAATGTTAGTTCTGTCACTCTGCCAAAGACATTTCCTATTATCTGTTCAGAGCCAAATATTTTCTATGGCTCTGACATCACTGTCCTCACATACAGTTAATTCTTATAATAAAAACATAACAAATTTTATGTTTCGTTCTTGCAGGATGAAGAAATCTAAGCAAGGCAACTAAACTAAAAGGCCTGCAGAGATCCTCCTGAGCCATCACCGAGGATCTGGACCATCCTGAGATCATCTGGTATGTGGTTGTCAGCACTTATCCCGACTGCCAAAGCTGCGGCGGCCTTTTTGCATAGAACCAACCTACAACTCTTCACCATGAACACAAACCACCAGCCATGCCACCATCTTCACCGTCACCGCCCTCACCACTTATAGAGGTCATAGATGTCATTAGTGTAAAGTACAATTATACCTATGAGTGTATGTTTTTCTAACTATAATGTATATACTTTTTTGCTAACAGACTTCAACACAAAAGAGCTATTTTTAGAGACCGTGTCTTGTCCCTTTGGCCTTTCTGTTATTTAGGAAAACGTAAAAGGCCTCAGGGTCTAACTTTAAAGGGAGTGTTGTTGGACAGGTCCACATCCCGCTTGCAAGTAGCAGATTCCTGTGGTTTGCTGAGCCTGGAGAAAATGGATTTATTTGAACTAATCCTAAAATAGGATCTGGTTATCTCTGATTTTAAATTGTGCAAATCAATAAATAACAGCATAGCTTCTCTTCTTAAAACTGAGGAATGGGCAGAGCTGCAGAGTTTGCCAAGTTGCATTTCATGTTTCGACTTAATTGGCACCATGGAATTTCAGTTGGAGCCAGCTACCCGTAGACTGAATATAAGATGCATACAAGATCCCAGTAAAAACGGCAATTACAATGTTTTTGTGTTGGAAGTTAGGATGCCAAAAGAGCTTAAGCATTTCCTGAGCTGTTCTGTGGCTGTGATTATATGATGCTGTGTTAACCAACATGTCTGCTTCATTCACTGTTGGAGAAAAACTAAACATCTGGATCCTGAACATTTATAATTGAGCAATAATTTCCTTAAATCATCATGCTGCGTCGGTAAATGAGCGATAGCAAGAACAAATGGTGATTTGCCAGTCACAATTAGTGCATTTACTAAAATATTTGTTTTCTGGATTCTTAATAAAATGACCTTTTAGAATGAACCTCCATTTCAAAGAAGTGTGTACAGCAATTTGAATAACAGATACCATATCTATAGTTAAAACGCTATGTTGTAATGAGAGCCACAGTCAAGAAAGCAGTACCTTTACTGGTAGATCGATGTACATAGATGTGACTACCTACAACTGTCATGCAGATAGCAATGCACTTTATATCTGATGTATAACAAAATTTACTATTACTGAGTCTTAGCATCAAATTCTGTCTTTTGTCTTTTTTTTATGTTTATCTTGCTGTTTCCATCCTGTTCTCTTTTGATTGATGAATGTGTAGCTGCATTTAACTGTCCAAGTCTGGGAGATGTTTCCATCTATTCGTTCAAATCTCCTTGTCATATGTGAAATTAATTATTATAAAAATGTTTTATTTTTGTACTCTAATGCGTTTATATATGCAAACATTTAAATGAAGGAACTGTACTCTCACAATTGAGCCACCTAGCCAACATTTTATTGTACAAGTTGTATGTTGGTCAGTAAAAGAAAAAGAGGAAATCTTTAAAATGTTATGGTCACTCTTCTAATATCTGCTTTGCTATATGTTCTTTTCATCATACATACGCACAATTATACACACTAATGGACACAGCTCAGTTAAGTGAGTGTAAAGCAGCAGGATTTTCCAGCACCAACACACAGCTGCTGTAATCTTACTGTACCAGAGGGTCATAGGGTAAATTTGATGCTTTGATGTGAAAACATGTGTTTAGCTTTACTCACAAGGCCAAATGAAAGGCAGGAACAATGATCCTGCCTGTTATTTAACTATTAACTCAACAAGCGGCCATTAGGAAAACATTAGAGCTAAAAGGGATGAACTTTTAACTTCCCTCTATAAGGGCATTATGTGAGGCGGAGCACAGTAGTTCATGTGATGAGAATGGCCCACTGATTGAAACATCAGGGAGAGATAAAAGAGCTGTGAGTGGCAGTCTATGGCTCATTTTGTTATGTTTACTGATCAGCTTTGATGTGCAGTGTATAAGCTTGATAAAAGCACAGTCAGCAGCACTCTTGTGGGAGATAAGGCCATTGATTTGACTCTGGTGTCCCAATTTGGAATGGAAATGAATCACATTTAATTGCTGTGGGACCTGATTGTGTTTGACTGTGTCAAATGTGGACATCACTGTAGGTAGCAACACGTATTTTCCTCTCCAGTAATGTGAAGATTACACAACTGCCTGTGTCCCACTGTTAAACATTTGTTCTCAGAGCAAATCATTTGAAACAAGCAAAAAAAAATGTTCACTTGAAATTATTCCAATTAAACTTTGTATGACAAATAGCTCACTTCTCATTTGCCTTCTATCATCAGTATGTTACCCGCTGTATTATCACCCACTGATCTGTGTGGGTTGCACAGGAACATTTAGAAATATACCTGTTTTGTTCTCTAATGAATAGCAGTTGTAACAGTTCATAACTCATTGTGGTCTTGGGATCACTGCCAACACTCACCAGTTAAACTATGCAGGTGGTGTGACTGAACCCATGGAGCCTGAAGGGCAATAAAAGATTTAACTTGATATTTCATATGCAAGTTGCATTTATCTGCAGATGGAAAACGATACAAAAAAAGAGCAAGATGTGTTTAATGAGCTTATGAAGCTAAGTCATTCATATAAAATGTGTTGTGGCTGACATACAAAACAGCAAATGTAAACATATACAGAGGTTGCTGTAACAAAATCCCCATTAAACAAGAGGCCGGGACAAGTAAATGAGATGTGTTACAGCACTAATGCATCTATAGGTCCAGTTTACTCAAGTGGAACAGAGCAACATGATTAAAAGAGTTGTTAGCAGATTAAGGCAACTGATCTTCCTCAGTGCCTTGTTCATACTTGAGGCTGCCTGGGCTGGGCGCCGAGCCTAAATAAACACACCTCAGATCTGTTCATCCCAAGCGTGTTTCTCACATTCATCATCAAACCCCAGAGTCGAGTACATGAATCCAATCAACCGTGACTCACGGCCACTTTGGAGATAAAGAAAATCCCAGTAAGCTTTACTTCTTCAAAACTAAAAGGTCAGTTTACAAGTTAATTAAAATCTGTGTCGCAAGACTGGGTTTTTAATGTTGTGAAATTTAGTGAAAATATACTTTCTTTTCTGTCTTTCGTTATTTTAGCTCAGAAATAATGAAACCAGAGGGTTGCTCAGCACCTTGGTATGAGCTGTAGCCTATAGAACCAGTGCTGCACTGGTTTGCTCAAAGGCTGAGGAATGTACAAGACAGGAGAGGACATATGAAATTCATATTCAGCAATGCCTCCCAAACTCTGTTGGGGTTTTGAGTTCAACCACAATGTCAGAAAAAAACTGACACCTTGACAGATGAATAAAGTTTTTGTCATGTGAAATGCACAAAATGACTCAGAAATGAAGGACGAGTGGAGTGAATGTGCTCATTTAACCTATAGTACATGTTCCCTCCATCTTTAACTGTAAGGGCTCCCAGATGTGCAGCCAGTCAAATTCCACTTAGTGGTTATTCATCATGAAAAGCTGAGCATGAAAATATAAAATTTTAGTGTGTGTGTGTGTGTTTGTGTGTGTATGTGTGCATGCATGTGTGTTTGAGAGGGTAACAGGGGTCATAGAAAGCCACTTCAAGAGGGTCCCAGTGAACACTGCTGCCCTCGGTCAGACCAGTTTTTAATAAAAACTACAAGGTGGTAAAGTTAACCTAGGGTCAGTTTTAATGTAAGTGTGTGTGTGTGTCATTGAGTATATGTATATATCTATGTGTGATGTCACTTCCTAACTCCACTCCAAGGCCATTTGTACCTCCAGCCAGTTGGAAATTTGAGGACTTTCATTGTTTGCAACCACTCGAAATGTCATGAAAACCACACAGTGTAGAGTGTTAAGAGGTCAAAACGCAGGCACTAACTCATCAGTGAGGTTTGACTGTGGACGAACAAAGTGTTGCAACACAACAGAAATCTCTTAGAAGGAAATGAAAGCTATCAGGCCAGTTGCTGAGCAGCTGTGATCTTAAACTGTGAAGTGTTTGAACTGGCAGGATGAGGATGTGACTGCACAGATCTGATGTTATTCAGGACTTTGTGGTCCACTGAAGGTCTGATTATGTTTGTTTCTACTCCATGAAAATGCTCTCTGGTTTGCACACATTTTTGGATAAATATTAATTTCCCTCCCTAAGGTCACTATAGTACGTCCACACATGAGGAAAATATATTTTAAGACATGGCGTATGTCTTTTGTTCTGCTGATCTTTTGGACATCTTCAGTCTTTCTGTTTCTGTGGCATTTTGAAAGCATATTAGTGTGAGAATTTAGCAAGAAAACATTTGATCTCCCGGAGGGAAACTTGACATCTTCAGTTTCACCCCCTCAACAATTTGCTCAGAGCGCAGGGTCAGCTACTGCAGGGCAGACACTCAACTGTCATGTGGAATCAATCTGTATTTTTTCCTGGTTTGAAGGGTTGTTTGTTCTTACATTCCTCGGTACCCAGAGTCTGTCTCTCCGCACACAAGATAAATAAAGACAACGGTGCAAAAATTAAGCTTAAAGATTAGACGTCTGTAGAAGCTGCAGCCTGAGATAATGGGATTTGTCACAATATATATATCATCCATTAAAATTGACAATGGGCATCCATAATCTTTTAAACTCTTCCTTATTGTTCCACTGACTGTCAGTCAACAAACTTTTATAACAGCATGGGAGAGAAATGTTTTCCTGAATCCAACGCTCTTCACGACATGATCATGACAGACGAGGTGAAGTTGCATACCAGATGCATTATGTTGCATATCTTGCATGCAGAGATGTCTGCAGTTCTTTTTTTCTTTTCTCAGATAGTAGTCCTGATTCTTCCCCTTTTCTTATCCGAGTGCACAAAAAAGAAACTGACTTGATTCTGACGATGGTCCTATAGAAACTTTTTGCAAAAAATCTCTGAGAGACTGTGTAGGCGTGTGTGTGCACAGCTTCCATGCTCTCTCAACCACAGCTCCCCCTCTGCTTCCCCCTTGTGTTGTTATTAACGATCCCCCCCCCCAACGTCCCAGACCAGGCCACTACCCTGGGGCGTCGGGTGCACCAAAATCACGCTCCCCAAGGGAAACATTAGCGGAGTCATAGCTTCTTTAGTATCAGATGACCCATAGCACATTTCCACAAGTGCATACTCATACTCTGAAAAGTCCCATGTAATGATTTGTAAATGACTTGTTGATTGTGTAGAGGGGGGCCGCTGAGTGTTGTTAATTATCTTTAACACTGCCAGTGACCCGACAGAACATTAATCACACTTATGACAAAATTACTCAGCTGAACGTCTCAGAAGAGTTCGTTACTGCGACGGATGTTGAAAGTGACCAACATGCAGTGTGTAATAACAGCGGCATGTGTGTGTGTCTGTTTGAGAATGAGTGTGAGGCTAATAGAGGGGCCCATATGAGCAGTTAAAATGGCCCTCCTGCAGACTGTCCGCCTTTCATGTGCTAATATTTCAGAGGTTATGAGTCCCGATGCCATCCATCTTCACACAGATGTTTAAATGTGAGGAAAACACACACACACACACACACACATTAGTGGCACAGGACGTGGGGCCTTCCCTCCACACAATAACACCAGCTATTGAGCACATTCCTTCAGAGTGATTCTGTTTTTCAAGCGCAGAAGAACCACAGTGAACCCTGGATGTTAGGTATGGATGAGACACAAAGGAGTCACACACTCAGGGGACAGTAGGAGGTCTGCGGGGCCCAGAGGAGCCAAAACACCACCAACTTTAAGCCTCACACACATATTGCGTATTGCGTTGCCCTCCATCTCCATTCCTTTCAGGATTATCGCCCACATCCTAATTGGTGGATATATCCATAGTGGCTCCATGAATGGCATGTTTAATGTCCTCCCATATCTAGCTCTGAATGCCATGAGACACCCGAAGAGAAGGAAAATAAGACCGTGACGGATGAGACTAACCATAAGAAGAAAGAAGCAATTATCTGGAGATGAAAGTGATACACTGTACATGCCTCATCTCCAGTACCACAGAGTGCCTTTTTTTTTTTTTTCTTTTGAGGCCGTTCACTATAGAGGCTCCACTGTTGGGCTGCAGCGTGAGTCAGTGCGTGAGCACACCATCCAGATGCGACAGGCAGGGAGGTCTGATGGCTAATATCATCCACCAATATTGTTCATCCTCAAACAATTAAATTTTTTAGAAACAAAGCGAATAAACTGTCATTTGACCCACAATACATCTGAACTGCATTTGCATGTGAATGATACCCCACAAATATTTTGGATTGTACACGCACCCTTTGTTCTGCACAGATACTGTCTTTCCAACTGTCAAAGGAAAGGAAGCAGCTACCTGGTATCAACAGCAAGAGTGTGGTGAAGACGAGTAGAGGTTGGTCAGATGGAAAAACAGTATTTATGTCATGTGGTAGCCTAGATAAAGTTAGTAAATTATTCTCTTTTAGAAAACAAGCACAGCACAATTTTGATTTCAAGATTATTGGAATTATAGAGAAAACTTTGTTGGTCCTCCAAATGTATAAGTGATAAATCTAAACAGTCTGACTATGTCTACAAAAGAGTATGTTCTGATTGGATGTTTTAGGAATGTGTTTTTTATATCTAATCAACTTTACAGATATTTGGCCATAAATCAAAGTCTGGCGCTTTGATCTAAAAGTGAATGGATCACGATCATCTAGCATTCGTCACAAATGTGATCATATGGTCCTGTGGTCATATCCAGGTAGAAATATATCAACAACTATTAGATGCACTGACATTACTTTTTCTTTAGTTTTTTCAGCTAGATGACTGTGATCCATTCACTTTTAGGTCAAAGTGCCAGACGCTGATTTATGGCCAAATATCTGTAAAGTTGATTTTGAGTTTCATCAGCCTCAGCTGCATTTAGCATGTAGTTTTGTGTAATAATTAGAAAATGTTACCACGCAATCACACTACAGTAAATTCTGAGCAACATCATGTTAGCGTGCTGATGTAAGCGTTTTGCTTGAAGCACCACTGTGCCTTTAAGTACAGCTGCACAGAGCAGCTAGTTTGGCCGCACCCTCTCAGTAGTTGTTTTAATAAATTTAGCATCAATAACCAATGTGATGAATCAGTAATGTGATTTGTGATGAGGCGATGAATCCATCCCTGAATACTGATCAGAAGATAGAGACTACCAGGCCTAATTCTAGTTGGACAATCAGTTACTCATTGTTAACAGCGTAGCTGCACCAGAGCAAACATCTAAACCAAATGTTTAACAAGAGAAAAGGGAATAGTATTTCCACTTTCATTCATATCTAGCGCCTTGCCAGTCCTTTTCAAACACTGAGCCAACACAATAAATCCTTGCCCACTCTGGCTGGAAGAGAAGTGTAACATCCAAACCAAACATGATCTCACATGATCACACACAGGTCCAAGCGCCAACCTCACTCCGGTGCTTCACAAACTGCCCTTGAGAGCCTCACACTCAAGTTTGCGGGAAACCCAGTCACAGCATGGAAATGGAGTCAAGTTGTGAAGCTGAAGCTGCAAGCTCACAGGAATATTTAAAACCATCCACCTTGCAGTCTGCCCAGAGCATTTGTTTCCATCCATCTGGCCGTTTTAATGAAGCTTTCCTGGAATGGTGTCTATTGTTAAAGGAGAGGGTAACCTCACAGACAAACCAGTTGTCTGCTGCAGTTTGTATAAAACACATCAAAGAATTCAGAACAAAGGCCGTCTAATGCCCAGACTGAAAGGAATTCCTTATCAATCTGGTATGAATTGTACAATACATAAAGAAAATCTTGTAAGTTGGCTGTTTGTTGTTGGATGCAGTACAGAGGAGGGACGTTTGGCTACTGCCTTTTCATATCAAGAAGTATTTTGAGCAATAAAATTATTCCCTTCTTAACTGTCACAAATCAAATTTATTCCACTGCCAAAGACAAACAATTGGAGCGTGTGTATTTCACTGGGTGATCATCTCTGACAAGTCTAGGTTGTATAGCTCATAAAAGTTGTGTTTGACTTAAGAGTGTGAGTGATGAACTTTAATGTTTCAAAACTGCTGTGCAAGAAAAAAAAAGAAAAAAGAAAAATTTGGACACAGCAGAGACAGATCTGGCATGGCTTATGTCTTTAAAGAGGCTGCAGAGGAGCATTTTTCTTCCTTTGGCCTCTTTATGGAAGTTCACAAATCATGATCCAGTTTTTCACTGTGTCTACGGGGCTGACCTTAAACATGCAGTATCACACTGCCCCCTCAAAAACAAACATTTCTTGTTATTTATCCATATATAAAGTCTGTGTACGTTGGCAAAGAGACAAAACCAAAACCAAAAACTTAATCTGGGACATTTAATAGCTGCAGCTGAGCTTTGTTAACAACATGCAGACATGACACATTTATAGCGGGAAACTCTCCTCAGGAGGATTAATAAAAGACTTATTATATATATATAACCAACACAGATAATACCAACAGGTCTGGACTGCATCCTTGCTTTTCAAAGCTATATGGCTATTTGGTTTGTGTTTTTGCATCTCTGACTCACACATGGTTTGGATTAATGTCAGCACTCGAAATAGCAACTTCCATCAAGCTTGAAATATATGCTAAACAACAACAAAATGTTTGACCAGTGCAGGTTAATTATGACAAATTTGGACATATCAATAAAAAACCGAAACAAAAAGTTTTAGTCCAGAGTGTAAACAACAAAATAGAAATCTTTCTCAGGAAAAACAGTTTCCCAACAACATCACAACCATCACCACATGAGTGATCTAATGGTCAGTACACCCAAATCGTGAATAAAGGGGAAAGAGAATTTATACCCAAAGGCACTCTTTCACTGTGTATCTTTAACAGAGGATGTAAAAGCTATTTTAATACTGGGATCAAATAACCCGTTTAGTACCTTATTGTTAATGTTTATTCTGCTCCCATACACACACAACCACCATAAACCTGTGCAGTGATTCCTCCCTTTCCAGAGTTGGACGCATGAACAAAGCTGGCACAGCAGCCGACGTGTTAATCCCCCCACTCTGAATGAACCTTCAGTCTCTCCACCTGCAGCAAGAGGCTGAACCGTGATCCTATTTCTTCTCTAATTTTATTTAACAACTGTCTCGTGCATTTAAAATAGCACAGGTTCCAGGGAGCTCAGTGTACTTTTCTTTTACAAACCGCAGCTGGAGAAGCCACAGTGTGCTTTTTTCAAGTGATGAGCACCTGCAGTTTTGGCCTAATTTGGAGACTCAGTAGCAAGAAGAGGAGACTAAAGGAAAACCAGAGTCTTAGGACCTGAGATCTACAGCAGAGACTCCTCAGGCGAAACGACAGCATGAGAAGATTTTATTTCTGAATCTACTGACAGCTCACATCGTCACTTACAGGAACAGCTCATTTTAAGAAATTAGTACATCGCTGTTCTTCCTAAGAGACAGTACACGAAAAGGTTGATACCATTCACACCTTTAAAGGATAAACCAGCAGTCCTTAGCTTAGGTTAGGATAGAAGCTGTAAACCAGGGCCATGAGCTAACTCCTTTTATTTGAAGATTTGTCTCTAGAGCTCATTGATTAATACTGAGCATCTTTTTGTTTTACATGAATAAAAACCATGTGTTTTAAAAATGCTTATTTTACCACATACATGGTCCAGATGCTACATGAAAAACTTTTAATTGGGCTAAATCTGCCACTCTCATCTTTTATGTGTCAGAGTGAAGAAACGTTCTTACTAAATGGTTTGTGTCTCTGTCAAATCACCAGCCAGCAATATCCATCTTCCACAAATGCACTGCCAGCTTTTCAAGGCCACTTACACAAACAATCATGTCAACGTCGCCCATCCCCTTTTCCTCACACACACACATACACCCACCCACTTGATAACACAGGGCCCCTCCCACCTGCAGAGGGCTGTGGACAAATCTGTCTGTTCTCTCTTAGCAGTGGGAGTTTTCATTGAGCCTTGTGAAATGTGCGGCTGTGACATCCACGTCTCTGCTCGATTTTGATGGTGAGCTCTGTACATCATCCCATCCCTCCCCTCCCCCGACCCCCTGCAGGGGTTTTTATTACGTGCATCCAACCATCAAGAGTTAATAAGAAAATGAGTGCTGTCGTCATGTCATGAATGAATTTTCAAACACAATAACACTGACACATGAGCGAAAGCTGTGGTTCGTATTTGTCAGGACAAAAGAAGCGCAAGTGACTTTTTTGTGCATTAAAAAAATAAAAATGAACTGGATTTGACTGCATGTGTTCGTCGTCATCCGTGTCCTGGGACGATCAAACGCAAAGCTGCTCACAAAGACGAGACTGCTGACACAGATCAGCTCATTTGAAATTTTGCATGCTTGTCCTTCCTACGTGAATCACCTCCTACATATTTAATGGTCATAAAAGAAAATTGAGTTCTTGGACAGACTGTTAAAAGGTGTCATTGTCAGTAATGAAAACAGAGGGATGTAGGACAGACAGACAAGAGGAGGGGGCCAAGGAGAGGACATCTCACTCCTTTACAGCAAAAAGTGATCGACAGAATTATAACTGTGAACGCCAGAGAAAAAAGAATAAAGGAATGAGAACAATAATGGGATAAACTAATGCAAAGTGTGTGTGTTTCTGTGTGTGTGTGCACACATAATTTCCTCTGAGGTGGAAGAGAATCTCACACCTTTCAGGCCTGTTAATTTGACTCCAGAGATGGAGGCAGTTATTGCAGTCCCGTTCAGTAATTACAACGCGGTCCAGAAAATGCTCAAAGTTACATCTACGTTATCTCGGTGTCCAGCCCCTGGGATGCACCTGAAAATTGCTCTCAGTGCTATTTCTTACAGACTCATTAGCCTGTATACACTGTAGTGATTATGAAACTGAAACGGCATCCGAATGGTGTTGTGCAAACAGATACAGTAAACAGAGCACATCTACAACAGTTTATCTAAAAAATGATTGGGCCATCTCCTGAGATCGACTTCCTTTGATTGCAAATGAATGATTTCATTTCTGAAAAAAAAGTGTTTCAATACACTCATGTGAGATCTAGTGTTTTGTCTAACTGAAATTGTAGTGGAGTTTTCCCAGTATTTTGTGCCCAGCAAAGCATGACATCTCCCACTCATTTCCAGGAAAGTCGCTCTCAGCGCTCTCAGGCTGCACTTTGAAAGCACTTGTTGCTGATCCAGTGATAAAGATTCATCAGCATGTCAAGGCCTAAACTAAATAAAGGGGACTATGAGTTTACAGCTATGGTATGTGCTCTGTACATGGTGCTAATCCAAACATCTGGAAAACATGAACATTTTGACTCATAACGTTCACGCTAGCTAAAAAGTTGGTGATTGTCAGTGTTGTTATCATCCATATTTATGTCACACCACCACAGAGATGAACCTCATGGGGGCAGGTGAGAAAAAGTCAGAATATCATGAAAGTGGCCAAAAGGAAGTCATCCTCTGGGCACCATGAATGTGACTGAACCAAATTTAATTTCCCGTTCTCAATAGTTATTGAAGTACTTCTATATTATGACCCTAGAATCACACCAATAACATGGCTAAGAATAAGATACAGCAATCTGGTTTCATTATTCTTGTGTAAATATTAGTGTTTTGATAAACCAGATATGCATATTTTCATTGTAAAAGTAAAGAAAGAAAGAAATGAGCACTGTAACTTGTGGCTTAAGATGTTCTTCAGAGCACTCCTGTGCGGTTTCAGTAAATGTTTATAGACACACACATGGCTTAATGGACTCTCAACAACAGCCTACTCCTCAAACTGGATTCCCACTAATCTTTGTTTGGTCTTCTGCTCTTGTCGATTAGATTACAAAATATTTTTAGTTTTTCTATCTCTATTCTGGACAATAGCGATGTGTAGTCTTTGAATGACAGTACATGGGAAATTCAAAGCCTATGACAAGAGTGAAAGTTGTTGTGAAGAAAAATGATTGTTACTGGAAATATAACACAGCGTTGTGAGATGCACCGTTGGCAGACTTTTCAAATACCTTGTCACTGTTTCGTTTTGTGCTGGAAATACTCAAGACACATCCACCCACACACACGGCAGTCAGCCAGCAGCTTCTCTGTCCACAGACGACCACCGACTCTGAGATCTGGAAATGTTTCACTTCACAGATGCTTTACAGTGGTGCACCCGCTTCTGCCCAAACCTGCCACCACAGGCAGCAGGGATTAAGTCACAACAGAGAAAAGGAAAGCATTTGATTTTCCTGAAATGAAGCAGTCAGCATGAAGAAAGAAGTAGAGGTTGAATTGCAGGAAGACATGCACAGCAGAGACTGACCTCCACAGGATGGGATGGGAATCTTGTAAGGTTTCTCATGATCTGGGATTTCTTTCTTTTTTTTTTTTTTGCACCTTCAGTAAGAAGGTTAATCTTTTGTTTCTTTAACTTTATCTCATAAACCTACAAACAGACTTAAATGATATTTTGGGAAAAGAGTATTTTTGCTCTGTGGATAAAACATATTATTTTGTCAACAGAGCTCATTAAAATCTAATAATTAATTGGTTTTGGTGGTGATCCGAATCTGGGGAAAATGAACACTTATTAGTCATGATTACAAATTATACTGAAATACTTTAGATGTTTCTATTGCATGACAATGTAAAGAATATCACAAAATGCAGCTTAAGTTCTGAAGAGTGGATCCTGTGAACATAAAAATTCAACGTTAAAGGAAACAAAAGTAAAATAAATAGTTAATAAAATACAAAAAAAGGAGCATATAGAGGTTGAATATAACAGAATTATCTTAATTAATCTGTTATCCCAATGAGAAGCAGCAACAAAACAGCTGAGATGACCCATAGATAGGCCGATATGAAAACAGAAGGCTAACATTAACATAACTATAAGTACTGTATAGCTGAATATAATATTAACAGCTTTCAGTTGGCTGTCTGTCCTGGTTATGGGATATTACCGTGAATAACCACAGTCAACCATCTAAGTCCAGAGGAATAGGGCTGCATTAATGTTATCTGATGTCTAAGCTGCATGTCTCCATTTCGACCCCAACAGTGAGACTCTACTAAATCAAAATCAGGCACCAGAATTAACAATGACAGGTAAGTGAAGCATATATATTACCGCTCTGGGTATGACCTGTACAACTTCAAAGTGTAGCACACTGTCACCAATTATGGCCATATTACAAAGCCACATGCCCATATGTGCTGTATTGTGCTAACTCCTCATGCAGTCTATGACATTTGCAGCCGTGGGGAAACACAGGAGCAGGACTCAGCGTTGCTCCAGAGGGATAAGCTCTCTGGGGAAGCACGGTATCTGTTAAAACAGATATTGAGTTTGTTATTGTAGCTCCAGGAGGGAGAGAGGATCTGTTTTCAGATGTAACTGCGGGGGTCTTGGTGTGGATGTTTATTTGTCTTACCCAATGACAGGGACTGTTATCAGTCACTTAAAGCCTAAAGGAATCACCAGCAGCTCTGCACCTCTGATCATAATCCAATAAAACATCACCTGGAGATAGATGGTGGCTGACGGCAGGTTCAACAAATACTAACTGTGATCACATTAAGACAAAAAAGCAAACACCCAGGTGAAGTGATAACTAGCGACCACTGTGGGCCTCATCAAGCACCATGGAGACCAATGAGAGTTGTGAAGGTCAGTTTCTGAATTATGTAAATTTGGCATTCGTCCTCCTAAAGGAATCTGTGGAACATTTTGATCATAAAGTACAAAAATGATCCACTTAAACTAAATTAAATTTGTCTGCTGTGTTGACAGCTCATGTGGGTAAAGTGGCCCACTGCAGCAATTCAGAGGAAAGGAAACTGGGATACAATGAAAATAAATTTCATTGCAGGGTTTAGAGGCTTTTTTTTTTTAGCTCAGACTCACGTTGGCAGTGTCTTCCCACATATGGTCAATAAATTTCAGAATCTAGATATATATTGTGGGTTTATCCTGATGCTGATGTTAATAAAAAAAATCACAAAAAGAATATATCAAGGAAAGTGTTTGTCTACATCCTACATCCCGAGCAGCAACGTGCCGGAGGAGGCCTGTTAGAAATGCACACAAACACACCACTTGGGCCTCGGGGCGGACACAGACAGGCTGGCATTAGAGAGGATGTTTAGATGTTTAGTCTTAGGATACACAAACCCTTCGGGGAGAAATGCCAGTGTATGCCCCCGAAACCCCGATGACCTCTAACCTCTCAGAGGGGCTCCAAAAACATGGGTACTAGTGCATTTGAACAAAAAGATAGTTATATTAAATTTAAACAGTGAAGAAGAGATGGAGGGAAGTGGAGAAGGATGGGAAGAGTGAGCCTGAGGGAGAGGGCAGTTGAGCGCAGAGGGAGAGCAGGACAGGAAGGCAGAGTGTGGCCTTCGGTAAGTGTTAAGGATAATAAAGAGGGGCTTAAGAGGGTTTAAGGGTTGATGGTGGATAACAGCAGGACAAATGAGAGGTCCTCTCTAACAGCAGCACTTGACTGACCCCAGCTGAGTCAACAACATCACCACGGGAAGGTTGTTGTATCTCCAAGTGTGAAAATTCCTTCTCATCACAGATAACACTGAAACTTGTGGTATTTTATGCCCTATTAAAAAGAATTACAGCGCATGAGGGTGAGGGGCATTAATGGGAAGAAGCTGCCACTAATGCAGTTTCATATATCACTTATCTGCTGTTAGTATACATAAATGTCAGTGTTATTCACACAACAGTCAGTGATGCCATATTTTAACATGAGAAATGATGTTGCTGTTCTCGTTACCCACATGTCAGACTATTGAGACTTTCCAACTGGTCCTGATGTTTTCCATAAAAGGTTATAAAGGCTAGTTCACACAAATCACACTGGAAAACAGCAATGTGTCATTGCATAATGTCAAGGTTTGAATTATACACAGGTCTCAGTGTTAAAGGAGTAGTTTGACATTTTAGGCAAGCTTAAGGGTTGTGTCAGGAAGTTTGATGATATAATACAAGATTACAGCCAGTGCCCGTTATCTTATCTTCATTTACCACAAAGACTGGAAGCAGGAGCGTATTATGACCAATGGTTACTTTTTATTGTTAGGCGACTGCCAGCAGCTGTAATAGTCAGTTGTATATAGAAATAAAACACACACTGCTTTGTCCATGTGAAACCAATAATGGTTTGTTTTATCCATGGCTGCCCCACAACCTAAACTGCATGTTTATTATTGTAGCTATGACAACAAAGGTCCTCTAACCTTAAGGAAATAGTCTACATTTTAATCCAAACCATAACCTTTTCCTAAACCTAACCAAGGAGGGTTTGTGCCTTAATCTAAAACAAATAGCTGTTCTTCCCAAGTCTACTATACGAAAAGTGTAATGTTTTCCTTAATGGCATCACCATGACAACAAAGATTATGCCCACGGCTTGCATTCATAGCTGAGGACAAACAGAATATGTGGTGATTTATAGAGAATTTGTTGCATTATGTCTCATTTATTTAGATGCAAAAACTGTTTTTCCTGGAGTTGTATACACTTCACTTTTTTATGGGTTAAACAAACTATGTACAGGCTAACGGGAGTTTCAGAGTTGCTGGTAAGTGGATATTGTAACTGTGCTGGGCTCACACTGTGCCAAAGCCTCAAGATATCTTATTTAGGTTATTGAAGGAATCTGGAGTTCTTTTTATATGGCATCTCACAATGCTGTGATCAGAGCATGTCCAGTCCAAATTTCATCCTGATTGGCCGTCATGGTTTGAAATATCTGGGTAAATACATCTCAGGATTCTGGGATATTTTGTGCTGTCTCAGCAAACAGGCCACTGTAGTTTATGTTGAACTACTATTTCAAAAAGTTTTTATATTTCCAAATTACCTTTTGGTGAAAAATAGCCAAAGGCTTTTAGAGAATACAATGCTTGTCCTGGTCGGTTTATCCCATAGTTAATTGCAGCCCAGCCTAAGTGGCACGTATCCAGTTGTTGCTGAATCTACGTCAGTCTTTCAAAGAAAATGTTTTGGGGTGTGGTTTTTCACTGGGCAGTAAGCAGCCAGTGCCGCAGTGTTTCCCTTGAGGTAGGGAGGTGATCAACAAAAGATTACTGAGAGTTGGACAACATCATTATGTGTGTGAGCTCTTTTGAGTAATGGGAACGAGACTATGCCAGCATTCATAGAAAACTACTTCAACGCTTCTGTTACTAGCTGACAAATCGAATGAGAAGGTTGTACTCGATCACTCTGGACATGCACACAAAGTTATAGAAACATCTGTGTTTCATTTTTCTGGGAGCCAGAAAGTTGTCAGCTTTACTAAAAATATTTTGCATCCAAACAACAGATGCTTGTAAGGTTAGATCTGCTGCTTTTTACTGGTAATTGTCAGTCAAACACATTTCCATGTAAAACAAAACATTAGAGCTGATGAGCAGGTGAGACCTCACATGCTGATGTTGATTTTCTGTTAAAACACAGATTGAAATAGAGATCTTATTTTTTATGTGTGTGGTTTCTCATAGAGGAGTGCCTGAGGAATGTCCCTAAATCGTTTTTCATATTTAAACAGTTTGTCTGAAAGCTCTGGCATATACCCACTTCAGATGAAGACATGAAAAATGACAGAGTACTTTTAACATTGTGTCATTCTCTCTGAACGTCTCTGGAAGATGATGACTCCCTGGTTGCAGATTTAGGTGGCATCAACATCGGGCCCATAAAAGAAACAAAGAATTTAAAAAAAAGAGATACTGTATATTTTTCCACTGAAGAACAGCGTGATTTTTTTTTCCTGCTTTTTCAGCTTTCTCCCCTAATGGTCCATTTTGCTTGGCTGCACCTCTGACTCTCTCTGTGTGAACACAGACTTTTCAGATCTTTTAACAGAGGGATAAGTTGTGTTGGAAAAAGCCTGCAATCATCTTGGATGTGAGTTTCTATGCTGGTGCAATCTATGTTCCTATGTTCCCTATATCTTTTATATCAAAAGATTTGTATGAATAATTGAAAGTAATAATAATGATGATGATCGTTGTCAGGTTGGATTTAGGATCATTGTGTGTCTAACCAACTCTGATAATCCCTTTATATAAAATCCACTTTATTAAACTAAAGTCTTATTATAGACTGAATAGAATTTGTGTTTAAACTCTAAAAATATACTCTCACTTCACATGTGATGAGTTTGTTTCTCTCTGTTTCCTCCTGTGGAAGTCTCTGCACTCTCCTAACACCTAATTGTGCAGTAAGGCCAAGGGACCACTTAGATGACGTAGGGCCATTTATTTGTAATGAAATGTGCTGACCTTGCTGAATGAACTGCCCAGAACATTTCCTCATCTCAATGCCACCTGACTTGATTTTTTCCCCCCCAATCCACATAAACACATTAACCACAGCAGATCTATGTTATGTGCCACAAAAGTGCATGAGAAATGTCTTATATATTACAGACATGCATATGAAATCCTCCAAACATAAATTATATATTATGCCTTGCAGAAGGCTATAAGATTACAGAAAGTGGTTCTGCAGGACCTGCTTTGATTTATTTTGTGCAAAATCTCTCTAAACAACATGCAATCAAACAAAAACCATAACACATCATGGATGTAAAGATGTAAAGCCCCAGAGTTGCACATTAATGTATTGTAACATGTTAGCTTACATTGTTAGGCTGCTTCTTCCAGGAATCCTTTTGTTTACACTGTGTGAAGACGTGTTGCATTCTTCTGTTGGTCCCGGTTTTCCTGTTATTCCTTTACACCACGTATTGCTGTTCTCAGCAAGGAGTTCCCCTGCATGTCCAGTCTGTGCAGACCCCAGGTCATCACAAACATGTGGCAAGATAACAAGACCCCCATTAACCAGGATCATGGCTCCCCTCAGGATATTACAAAGCGAGGCAACACTCGTTCTGGACAATAAAAAAAATGCCCTGACACAGGAAACACAATAGCCTGTGCTGAAAAGTGACAATAAAAATGACATGACCTCAAGCACATGCTACTAAACTTAGACTGTAAGCACATAGTGAATGGGTACTGGAGTCATGAGGCCTGACGTGAAAAAGTTCATTGCTCGCAAACGCTGAGATTAACGATAACCAAAATGACAAAAACAGTGTAAAAACACCATTATGTCCCCAAAAGAGGACAAATAATAACAACTCATTCCACAAGAAGGAAAGAGGGGGATCCTAAAATGATGAATAATGAAGCCGTTTCCATGTTACAGGAAAGCTTTTTTTAAACAGTGCAGTGTAATCAAATACACTTACTCACTTTCTCACAGAGACTTAGGTAAGAGGAACAATACCATTTTCTTGTTTTAAATATACCCTGCTCACATACTACATTACTTCATTATTTGTAGGTTTTAGAGGTGCCAGTAGGTGTTTTTGAACTTGAGCCATATTAGCCATGTCCCTGTATTTCTAATCTTTATGCTAAGCTTAACTAAACTTACACAGGAACAAAAGTTTAACTAAAAATCCTCAAACGGATTTGATCATTATCACTGTCAGTGACTGAACCAGTTGCTTTTAGTTTTGTGGCCTGTGATGCATTACTTTGTTGTTGACAGCTTGTTCAAATAATGTGGAAAACACAGGAACAAATGACGTCATCTCTGTGTTGCATAAGTGTCTACTGACTTATTAGTGCTTTAAAAGGCCTTTGAAGCCTAAGACAGTCTCATCAGAGGCAAACATCACACCAGCATGAAGAGAAATACGCTCACTTTAAGGGCATTTATACAGGGATGCGATTGCTCAGCTGAGAAGAAAAAGTAAAAAATAGTCTCAACTGACTGTAACTGACTCAGGAAAGTGTATTTTTACATTTCTACTGCTCACATGTCTTCTAAGGTGTGTCTGTGGCCCATTTCATCAATTAACAATCTCTGATACAGGAAGCCAGTGGAGCTGAGTGACAAGATCCGGGAGGGAAGGACACTTGTGGGTAGGGAGAGGATGGGACGTGTATTTTCCATGGTTGCATCCCCTGTATGCATTAGTTTGACCTGGCAGTACAAAAGATGGTGGAGGAAAGAGGACACACAAAGACACAATAAGCCGGAGAAGAAAAGCATTTTACGGTGTCTATATTTACGCATTCTTTTTCTCTCTTCCTGGTCAGATTGCTCCCTTTTGACTCATAGTAGGCTACACAGAAAAAATTTATTTTACCTCACTGACATGACTCCTTTGCTGATTCTTCGGCCCAGAGCTGATATCAGATTGGGTTGCGTAGCGGCTAAGACACTCTTGGCTCTAAGACATGGCACTTTATCTATCCCAGAGTCAGCTTTTCTCTTTCCCAGCGATACTCCTCATTTTTCTGGATGCGTCCTCTGTGAATATACGTACATAAATCTGCTATGCTAGAGTCCACGGCACTCCTGGCAAGAGGTGTGGTGTTTCCTCAAACTCTACAACAAAGGGTCAAATGATAGTCACAACGTCAGCTCCTCTCAAACTTGACACAGAACTCTTTGTGCTCAACCGGCTAATTCAGACTATATTTTATCCATTGATGGGACACATAAAACATTTGTAATCAAAGCCTGATGTGGTGTGGATTTGCCAAGTCTTTGTTGAAAGTCTAGAAACCAGAACATACTGGCAGAGAAAGGACTTAATGAGAGAGTGACAGAGCATTTTCATTATCAGCAGAGTACGTCGCTGCTGAACTGGGATCTGATTGATTCCTGCAGAAAGGAGTTGGTGTAGCGCTCCATATATTCATCTAATGCATTTGGTTGTTTTACAAGACTGGTCACTGCCTCCAATGCTATCTTTGTGCAGCTGGAAATACTTCACTGGAGTCAATGAATAAATTTGGGTCTCCGAAGACATCAGAATGTTTGTTTTGGTCTACTACTGATAATTTTGTCCATTGGTTCCTTGGTCAGTTTTTCTCATCAGTTCACAGATTAAAAATAGGGTTATCCACTTGAAATTACATACGTGTTAAAGGTTTAATTGTAAGTACAGATAGCTGATACGTA
This sequence comes from Selene dorsalis, assembly GCA_900303245.1. Classification (NCBI taxonomy): domain Eukaryota; kingdom Metazoa; phylum Chordata; class Actinopteri; order Carangiformes; family Carangidae; genus Selene; species Selene dorsalis. Next base: position 32,476 of record OMNW01009355.1, read on the forward strand.
TTATTGTAAAATCTAAATAAATAAACCCTTGTCTGCACTAGCAACAAACCACACAACTGGCAGTATGCCATGAACGTGGAGAGCGATGCAGTTTCCATAGGGGCGGTTGTTCAGGCCTCTGTGTTAGCCGCTGCTACAAAACCTGAGGCCCTGTTTTCTCCTGGCTGTTTGGAGTCGGTTCACTTCTAATCATGCTAAGTGAGGACAAGGGCCAAGCCTGTCACAATAAAGGGTAAGTGTGGCAGAGGGGCAGGAGCAGAGGAGTGAGCAGTTAACAAAGCCTTTGGCTAATTTATGACTCCCAGAGCAGATAGGGGCCTGGCCCCAGCTCCTTGGTCATAGGGGGCACCCTGCCAGGGCTCAACACCCTGGAGTATATCAACCACTCAAAAACCCCTGAGAGACCGAGAGCTGCCCGGGCAGCCTTTTGCCTCTACACTTCACACCATAAGCCTGGTGTAAATCAGCTGGACGTAAGAGAGAGGGAGAGGCACATGCAGGGAGTGATGGACAAAGGGTTCCCTTGAGGCCAACGACCCTAGAGACATAGAGCTCTCTGGCTCTTATCAATGCCTGGGTCTAGTTGACATTTTTTTGGGCAGACACACTGGCAGACACAGAGATGTACTGCAGACCATCATACAACTGGATGATAGAATTAAAAAAAGGGTTACGAGGGTGAAAGGATCATGACGTCTGGTGTTCTTTATGTCTAATGGCTATCAGTCAGTCCTCACGAGCCTACAGATAAAAACTGGTGCTCTCGACATGATTTTAAAATGAAAATTGTAGGATTGTTTTGGGTTTTTTTTTTTTTATTCCACAACTCCTTGTGACATGTTACTGCAAATTCTTACTTTTCCTGTCAAAAGCTTTCATTTGAGAATATTAATAATAACCTTCATGAACATGAAATGGATTCAAAACCATGAATAAACTCATACAGTTCTGATATTCATTGTCATACATCTAAAAAATGAGGCCATGTCACATTTTTGGCTCCTGGAAAGCCTGGGCATTTTTTCGTCTGACAAACTAAATTTTGAACTGAACAGCATGAAAGGTCCCGAACTGTAATAAACCACATCTACTTCTGCAGTGGTTTTCTTTAAATATATAAGGATAAAATTTCCAATTCCTGTGAAAGAGGCAAAAACATGTTCTGTTGCAGTAAATAAATTATATTCTGTATCGTGAAACTTTCTTTATACAACTTTGCTGAACACCACTATTAAATACTTCAGGGAATCAATCTTTCTGCACGTAATAATGTAAGTGTGGAGTTAGTGAAAAATGTTGAGCTGCTTCCTGTTCCCAGAGCATCCAGACCATGTCTCAATATGCTGACAGGAAGAAAGAGCTTTGAACTTGGAGCTTGACACAACCTTTGTCTCTCAACTTTGTCCTGCTTACTGATCCTCTTGGCCTTGACCTTATTGTCCCAACATCGGTTCAGTGCTGGTAAGAATAAATCACAATCTTTTTATCCTTTTCCCCGAAGTTAGCTTAGACACATGGGATTTTAAATAACAAGTTTATCCCCCCGCATTAATATTTGTCCCCTAATGCACCTAAGTATGATTACTTCAGCAAAGTCCTACTTGGTTTGAGCACATCACCATCAATCCCTGTTGTTTTGCTCTATCATTTCAGTTTACTGCAAATCTGTTTTTATGGCCATGAAGTTAATTGCCCAGTGGGCGAGGTCCCTGGTGTGCAGTGGTCTCCCTGTTAAAGTTCTGTGTGTTCAGCACACAGATCCGACAGTGGTACACATGTTTCGGATTAGACGGAGAGAACAAACTCACAGCAAACAAAAGAGCTGTTCAAATGTCCTAAACATCCCATGTGGGCAAAGAGGAATCAAACCTATGTTGAACCACAGCACGGTGACAGAGAGAAACGTGAAGAATCTGACTGCTAGCATTGAAAGGCATGGAAAATCACCCAGCTCACAGCCAAATAAATCATAGAAAATGGAGCAGTATTGAATTGGACATTTGGAAACATTTCAGTTATGACAGTGAATAAGTGAATATTATAGGTCCAAATCTGGGTGAAGGAATTTGTCAGAAATAATTTACCTTGAGTCTTGATGTATGTGTGGTTGAAGACAGACCCCCATGCAATTTATTATAAGAATAAAGATATCACAGACGGCGCAATGACAGGAAGAGGCCTGGAGAGAAATGGGATGAGAAGTGGAGGGGGTGAGGATGAGGATACACTTTGCTGTGTTTACAGATGAATGTTAGAGAGCAGCGCAGCCTTGAACAGGTGGCCATCCATCACTTTGAGTGGATTACACGAATACGCAAGCATGTGTTCACACTTTAACAGAGTTGCAGAAGGGCTTGGGGCTATTTTGATTGCTGTGCAAAAAAAAAAAGAAAAAAAAAGATTTTAACTACTGATTGTAACTTGTTGAACATAAAAGTTGACAGAAGCTGATTTCTCTCTTGCCTGTGAGGTATGAGAACAAGTGAGAGTCGTAACTCAGTTTAAACTGTTGGGAGATTAAACAAAACATCTCAAAGTGAATTTTTTCCTCTTGTAGGAAGTTTACATTTAACTAATGTCCATCTATCTTCTCTCCAGCTGAACGTCCCTTCCCGAGCTGCTCCCCTCAGGACTGCACCGATGAACTGATATTTCATGGGGCACCTTTCCAGACAGTGTTGATCATCAGTATGGCAGCTGGATATGTATATTTTAACAACTTGTGAACTGAACCTGGAGAACAGACACTGCGTTTTTTTTTTTTTTTTTTTTTTT